>JAJONR010002123.1:0-98213 GCA_029582245.1 Solanum etuberosum
TTTTTCCTTCTATTTTTATTAATGATTAAAGTCGCAATGATATGTGTATTGTATTATGTTTTTCTTTCTTTCATTCTTTCTTTCTTGTGTATCTTTATGATGCCTCTTAAGTATAATTTTTATACGAACTTAAAATTTAATTTGAAGCACGAGTAATTGAATTTTAGAAGTATGAGAGTTATTTGTTGTATAATTTCTATTTATATAATTTGGTCTCTTATTTTTCCTCATAAAAATGTCAATAATAAAATAAAAAATATAATAATATTATAACCAAACAACACGAAATAACCTTTTAAAATATATATATATATATATATATATATATATATATAATTAAATTACAATTACTAATATAAATATATGAACACCGTTTAAATAAGAACACAAGGCTGAAGGGCTTATGCTACTCTTATTTTCTTGGAAATAAATATTAACTTTTGTTTTTCAATTGACAAATTTTCCAAAATTTTGTTGTAATAAATCTATAAAAAGGTATATGATTCTTTTATTTATATTTAATTTTTCATAGCTGTTTTTTATATCGAAATATCGGTATTATAATATTTTATTTCTTTATCCTTATTATAATATTTTTATTATATATAATTATGAAATTACAACTTTTACTATAACATATTTATGAGTCTTAATTATGAGGAGGAGATTAATTTTTATTGAGTAATAAACATCAATACTTAACATTTAAATCAGTAACGGGATTTGTTTCATTTCTTCAATTGTTAAAAGTAATTATTAGCAAACTTTAATTTAATGAAGTTGAATCACTACTACTTTGTAGTTTGTATAGTACAATTCTTTTACCTTTATATATATATATATGTGTGTGTTCTTTTACTTGTACAACATATAGGGAGAAAAAAGAACAAAACAATAGTATAGGCATTAGTGAAGGATAAACGACAGGGAAAAAGTATATGCCAGAAAAAATGTAATTCAATGGTTGTTTTAGTTTCTTTTTAATTTTCATTTCATTTTTATTTTATTTAATAACAATTATAGAAAATATTTTTTAATTTTTATTTAGATTAAAGAAATTTAAAGGCTCAATTGCCAATAAATGCTTGTAACAGGTGTATCATAATTTACTACGAAATATTTGCTATGTACAATAAAAATGAAATTAATTAAAGGATATATATATTATAGCTTATTGCTTAAGAATAAATTCTCTCTTTTGTTCAATATTAATTGTTTAGTTTAACAAAAAAAAAATCATGTTGGTATTTTTCTTGATAAAATAATATAATTAGAACAATTAATGATGTTATAACCGGAGAAAAAAGAAGACATGACATTGATAGAGATCAAAAATTATTTTTTTTAATAAAAAAAAAAGGGATAATTCATTTGGGTTTCGCTCTATAACACTCACATTTTCTGTAGTTTACGATATTACGCCTACATCCCTTATTTTAATTTTTTTGTTACCATTCTTTAAAATTATTTAAAATAAATATAAATCAATTATAACTTGACAAATTTTTCCTTCTTTGTATTAATTTCTTCATATTAATGCATATTATTAAAAACATGACTTATTTAATAAATACTTTAAAAATAAATCAACACAAATAAGTTTATACTATAATATATATTATATAAATATATATAAGTCATTTTTTAAAATAATGTGAATTAATATGAAGAAATTAATACAAAAGGACAAAGTTTTCAAATTATAATTAATTTATATTTATTTTAAATAAATTTAAAGAATGGTTAAAAAAAAGAAAGGTATACGTAATATTGTAAACCACGAGGAAGGTGAGTTTTGTAAAATTTTCCCTTAAAAATTATAACTACCACGCGAAGCGTGGATAAATTCCTTAGTATATATATAAAAAAGAATGTTAGACTTGATGATGTGGCATGCCTCTAAGGGCTAGAAACTTATTTATCTTTTTTGTGATTTTTTTTGCCCTTTTTCCTCATTTTGAAAGACATATTACAAAACATTACTTTTAAGTTTTTACAAAATATTAAAGTATAATATTGAATTCTCTCCTTATTTAAGAATAAACATAAGTATGTATTAATGTTGCATGAAAATTTCTGCCAGAAAAATTTATCTCTTCGGCTTCCCCATAATCAACATTTATTATATTTATTAATGTTATTGGTATTCATTAGTCTTGCACGTATTTTTTTTCTCCAGAAAATTCATTTCAATAATCCCCTTTTCCTTCCCAATAATTAATAGTATTTATTAATAGGTTTTAAATGTTGCACCTCTTCACATTCTCGCACTCAATAAAATGATAGAAGTTAAGAAACAAAACTCCATCAACTTTTCCACTATGCTAGGTGAACAACTCATGAAGCTACATTTAGTCAGGTAATATAAACTACTATTATTTTTATTGGATGAATAATAGATAATTATATTGATAAATTCTTTTATGTGAATCAAAGTAATGTGATTTACTTATTCGTGGTTATAGTAAAAGCTAAATCAGTGAAGTGACCATGAAAGCTTGACAAGGCAATTATTTTACAGTAAAAATTTCTCCTTAGTTCATACTATATTTGTATATCATATCATTTTCTTATAATAACTATATATCTTTTTTTTAATTGCTTAGTAACATTTTTGCTGTACACAAATTTATTTCATTAATTGCAGAAAGTGAAAAGAAAAATGTGTCAACTGGCTACAACAACTATTCAAAGTATAAAGGAGATTAAATCAAGGGTCATCACTACATGAATGAGTTCTGACTACATTTTTCTTTTCCTCATTTTTTTTACCATTCTCCTGATTTTTTAATCTGTTTTTATTATTAAAACAAAAAAATAAATAAATCAAAAGTCACTACTTAAAATATTTCTCTTCAATATATGTTACTTATTTTTTTCAATTAATCATTGTTAACTACCACTTATTGTATTTAAGTCTTTTTAATTTTTTAGTACTTATCATTTTAATTTAAAAGTCTAAATTTAACTAAATAATTTGTCAATTAATTAGGGAAAGAAAATTACTATAGAAGACAAGGAAAGATGAAAGAGTTTAGATTTCAAATAGGCGATGAAAATATTTTTACAAATTTTCTTTTTGATTATTAAAAAATAGAGTGCAATCTTTGACTAGCAACAAGAACTTGGGAACAAGAAAATAATGAAATAAAAAAAATAAATAAATATATAAATAAATATAGGAAGGATTGAAGGAATTAATGGTCCGGAAAAAACAAAAAAGATGAAGTAGGATAAGAGGGTAAGAAAACGGAGACAAAAAGAAAATGATAAAAAAAAATCGAGAGAAAATAACTTCTTTTCCAAACTAGAGCTTATTATTTAAGGTATGAACAATTGAAGGGATATTAGATAATGGGAATAGAAAAAAATAAAAAACAAAAAAATTAAGAAACTATATTAAATATACATTTCATTTCTACTTATTTCTACCTTTACTTTTCTTTTCATTTCATTTCATTTTATGCTTACTTTATTTTATTAGAAAGAAAATTTTTAATGTATATTATTGATTTTGTAAGGATATGCATGAAGAAAATGTTATTATCTCAATTATATTTAAATAAATTTATTTCTAAATTTATAAATAATTTTATGACCGCGTGTTCACTAATGAGTGGTATAACGAAGATGAAACTGGGGAGAATGATTTGAGGGAGTTTGTTCAACATGCAACACCATTGAGATGAGTGAGTATTTATTTTGTTCATTTAATAAATATTTTATCCATTTTAAAATAAGTCTTTTAAAAAAAATTCAAAATAAATATTATTTTAGAGAAAAAAAATACTCTAATATTTTCTTTATTCTATATTAATTGTTCACATTACTATAAGTTATTGTCTTAAATTATTTGTCCACTTATCGTATGGTGTCTATTCATATGCATTGTGCTACTCTATTATCCATCTTATTTATATTTTCTTATTTATTGGGTAAAACGAAAAGTGAACAATTAATTATATTAGATTATTTTTAAATATATTTTTTTTATTAAAAAATATTTTTTTAATGATGTTCAATTTTTAAAAAACATCTAACGAACAAAAGTTACTTAGTAAATGTTGGTGTATATATCACTATTATAATAAATTACAGTTGAAAAATAAAATAATGAAAATGGATAAAAAATATATTTAAATTAAGGTGCGGATATCTTGCTCGCTTAAAGGAGATTCAAATTCATTCCGGCATAATCTACATCAATCCAACACTCATACTCTTAACTTGTCTCCTCTAGAATACAACAATCAAACGTCGTATAACTAAAACAACTCCAGTTAGTTAAAGAATTCAAAGCTCCATCATTAGAGCATTTTCCTTCATTTTCTCTTTTGTATATTGAATTAGTTGAAGACAAATTTTTTTTGTTTCTAACTCTTTTTTTCACTATACTGAGTACTAACCTCAATACACACTAACTATAATATTTTTCTTATACACTTTTCATCTTCATTTTTTGCATACCTCTCTTGTACACAAAATAATATAAAATTATCATCATTTATAGGTGAGAAAATCTTTTTTTTTTTATGAATAGAAAGAACAAGATATAATAAGATATAATAATAGATGAATAAAAATTTAAAAATTACAAAAATTATTAAAAATTAATGATTACATTCTGCCACAAACTAATAAGAATAAAAGGAGCATATGATATCATCAATGAACAAAACAAATTCTGCACAATAGCAGCTATCTTTTTTTGTTTTTGTTTTTCACTTGGTGTCCGGTACTCACATTGAAACCCGATTAAATCTGGACAAAACAAATTCTGCACAATAGCAGCAATCTTTTTTTTTGTTTTCCACCCGGTGTCCGGTACCCACATTGAAGCCTGACTAAATCTGGATTCACGCCGGAAAGTTCCACATTGGGGGGGTAAAACGCTTCCTAACAAAGGCGACTGTATCCAAGGAGGCTCAAACCCGAAACCTCTTGGTTAATGATGAAGGAGCTCTTATCACTCCACCACAGAGAAGACTTGATTCTGCATGAAAAGCGCGCCTCATCAAGCCGTATAAATTGTTGGAAGAATGAACAGGGAATAAAGAGTCGATTTTCATCTTTTTCGTTACTATTGGACAAATTTTTCCTTTAGTTTTCTTCTTGTTCTTTGTCATAACGCTCATTCTGGAACGAGTTGAAAGAGGAATTCCTAATTCTTACGGGTCAAATACCCTCACGTGCAGCACATTCTTGATTTTGTAGAATGATGTAATATTTTATAAATATTAAAATGTCACATTAATAGTAAATTATATCTTGTTTTTATTAATTTTTTTTAGTGAACATAAATAACCTAAAGCGATTTTTATTTTGAGAAGAAAAGGGGTATTAGAAATAATCAAAGTATCTCTACAATGTAATTTCATAAAATGAGATTTTGAAAGGTAAACACATATGCAAATTTTAAACACATTATATTATATTGTATTTTATTAAATTGTACTGTAATATCAGTTTAAATATAATATTTGTTTTGATTGTTATTTAAATTTTATATATCATATCATTACATCTTTCATTAGCTAATGACAAAAAGTTTCATTTTTATATAACAATCATTTGGTGCAATCATGTCGTTACCTTAATTTTTCTTTTTCATTTTATATTTACTTATTATTTAATAATCCTATTTTATCACATATATCTAAAAAAAATTAGATTTATCCTTCAAATTATTAATATGTGATATTATATAACGACAGATAACATACAATCCGTTCAAACATTATATATTTTTATTTGTTTTTATTAATCGTAATATTCGGATCAGCTTGTGCTCAACTCAATTTATAACTCCACAAGATACCTATCATCACCTCTCACCAGCAATATATATCATGTAATTCTATCTATCAAAACAAATAAAATACTTATAATAAGATACATTATGAAACAATACTAATAGTAATGTTTAGATCAACTTGTACGCAACTCAACTAATAACTCCACAAGATACCTATCATCACCTCCGACCAACAATATATATTATGTAATTATATCCATCAAAACTAATAAAATACTTATAATACGATACATTATGAAATAATATTAATAAAATGAGTTCGGGAGAAAGACAGAGTCTCTATTTGCTGAAACAAAATTGCAGTAATTTCTGTAGAACCCTTCTTCACCGTTCCCAAAGAATCAGCAATTTGATACCCAATCCAGCTACAATTCTTGTCTCAGCTTAACCCCTTTTTTCACCAATGGCGTGCCACTTCCTTATTTATACCCACCCCCACCTCGGTTTACCCCCCGACCCCCCTCTCACTCTACAACCTTCTTCCTCCTCTGCCGCTTCATACTGTCGGCAAAATCTCCCCACACTCAATTTTCATTACAAAAAGGTATTTTAATGAACCCCACTTAACAACCCATTAAGCCCCTTTTGTATATAATTTATTGATATGCACTGTGTTTGATGAATTTGTAATGATGGGTATATACCCTTTTACGGGTTTTCCTTTTTTTGTACTAAGTTTTAGTGCATTTGTGATTTTTCCCAAAAAATATCAGATTGTGACAAATCAAGAATTCATGTAATCTTGGGATTGTGTGTGGTTAATTTATAAAATTGGATTTTTGAGCTTTTGGGATTTTTTGGTTGCAGGGTTGTAATTTTTATACTGGGAGGAAGAGTGTGGTTTGTTCAATGGCGACGGAGAACAAAGTGATTTCTGGTGATAGAATGCTGGTAAAGTTCACTTTTTTAATGCTTTTTTTGGTTGTTTAGGATATGGGTTTGGCTTAACTAGTAAAGTTGCCTCCATGTGATCTCTGGATTCGAGCAGTGGAAATAGCCTCTCGGCAGAAATGCAGGATAAGTTTGCATACAATAGTCTCTTGTGCTCCGGCCTTTCTTTGGAGGCTGGAGCTGCCCTTTTTAAGGAATTTGATGGGAATCTTTTGTTTTGGATTTTTCTTTTAACTCTGTCTGATGATGGCACAAAATGCTTTTTTTAGTCAACAAATACAGAAGCTATTTAATTGAATTGGTTATATTGTAATGTTAGTTTATTAATAGTTTTGGTTATTATATAGGTGTTTGTTCCGCCACATCCTCTGATTAAGCACTGGGTATCAGTTCTTCGAAATGAGCAGACGCCTTGCCCTGTTTTCAGTATGTGAAGATTTTCTAATTGATGTTATTATTTTTCATTCAAGAAATTTTACTGCTTAAATTAGCTTTTGTTTGTTAGAAATTGTACTGAACTGGTGAAGTCCGAGTCTGTTACTGAATTTTCGCCAGTGTCTTTTATGTACTGAAAATATTAAGTTGCATTTGAAATTTATTCCTAAACGTGAGACGTAATTTTGTGTCTACCTTGTCTCATTTTGGCACCTTAAGTGAGTATATTTTGAGGTGTATGCCGGACATGGGCAAACCATCTCAAGTTTTTCCTTTATGTGTGGTACTTGCACCTTTGTCGGATGCAACCATTTCTAATATTGTCTAATACTGTGTGGCCGTACATCCATCATAATATCTACATTTATAAGTCACTCGTCTTGCGGCATATCGGCCTTAAAGACCGAATGTTCGATCTTATAGTACATTGTTTCTCACAACAATTGCATAGAACTTATTTTTACTTTGTTAGCTATCTTTCTATTGCATACAAAATTAACTAACTATTTGGAGCTATAGAGAAGCACCTAGAGATATGACTTTAGTCAAAGCATGTTTAGGACCTGAGAATATCTAGGCTATGTCAAATCACATTAATGTTGTACTATATCCACATCGATAGATTCAGATTATTCTCTTTCCTGTTAAAATGACTAATTAGATTAATACTCGTCTTCAATTCATTCTGCATATATGATATATATTTGGCTGTCTTTTTCATAAAGTATATATCAATCGGCTGTTTTCCTTGTAGAGAATGCCATGGCTGAGCTAGGTAGATTGCTTTTGTATGAAGCTTCAAGAGATTGGTTGGTGAGTTCTGATAGTGTGTTTTTTGTTGTTATGTATGAAACACTCTCTTAGTGTAAGATTATAAATTCATTAAAATGTAGCAAACTTGGATGTTCAAATTGAAAATGACTTCATTTTGTTCTGATGTTTATGCAATTGATGTAAACAAAGCCACCCTTATCTATAAGCCATATCGATGCCAATGGTTTTGTGAACAATCTTCCTTGCCAAATGTTGGTTTAAATACTTATCGTCATCATTGCAGCCTACCATAACAGGAGAGATCCAGTCACCAATGGGTATTGCATCTGTGGAATTTGTTGATCCAAGGGAACCTGTTGCAGTAAGCTTTTCTATATTCTCCATCTTTGTAGTCCAAAAATTCAGCTATTGCTTTCTATTCGACTCTTTCTTCTCCGGCCTGGTTTATCAATTTTGGTTTCTCTAGGGGAACCGATTGACTAAACAACTCTGGTGGTTGTTTTTTTATAATATATTTGTGAGAAGCAATCTTGCATAAAAGAGATGAAGATATGCCATGGTTATTCATGCACCCAATTCCTTGCTACAGATTGTTCCCATCTTGAGAGCTGGTCTGGCTCTTGCAGAGCATGCAACATCAATTTTGCCCGCAACAAAAACATATCATTTGGGTAAGGACAAGTTATGATCATCTTTTAGCATAGGAAACTAGAATTTCCTCTTTTACTAACCTGTTGGTGTGGGTATCTATCGGAGTGCAAATTATAGATAAGTTAGTTGATTGAATATTAAGATGATTGTACTTATAATGGTGTAAAAGTCTACTATTTCATACGAGTGTCATGTACATGATAACACTCATTTATTTGCATCCCTACCATTCAAAACATAGTTTCATTTTCAATCACATTTAAAACTATGTCAATCTAAGTTCCAAATCAAATGTAGTCTGCATTTTGTTCTTTTTGTGTTTTTTCCTTTCTCATGATTTTGATTCTTCTTTTTATTCTCAAATTAAGGATTAAGCAGAAACGAAGAAACACTTCAGCCCTCTGTATACTTGAACAAGTAAGTATCTTTGTTGAAGCTGGACTGTTGCTTACTATAGTATCACGTGGCACTGGGTTTCTGTATGAAATATGATGTGCTTTCGTACAATAAGTACACATTCTTGCTCCATTTCTTCTTTTATTTGTGCTTGGTCTATCTTGCATCTTTTGGTGAACAAACTTTGGGGTAAAATTTGTAACTCTTTTCGTCCATTCCTTAGGTTGCCTGATAAATTTCCTGAAGGTTCTCGTGTGATTGTTGTGGATCCAATGCTCGCAACTGGTACCAACACTTCTCCCCCTATATTTCTGTAATTTTCTTATTTACGGAACTCGTGGTCCATATATCAGTTATCTATTTTCAATCTATCTAAATGCTGAGATTCTACCAGTAGTTACTTGTCCAAAACAAGGTTTGGGTCGAACATTGCAGAATATGGACCAATAGGAGGGACGCTCCCTATTATTGTTCTTATATCGCTTCTCTCCATCTCGCAACATAAAATCAGCTAAGCACTTTCTTTAGCCTAGCAAATAACTGTTAGGCTAGGCATATATTTTCCAGTTCGTGCATAATCATGAGACTTGGGTAAAAAATTTTGTTCAACGGTTCTTGTCCTGAACTATGCTTTCTCTATTCCAGTTATATTGGTATCTCGTTCTCTGAATTGTTTTCTGTCTTGCACTGCCAAATTGCTGAAGTGCAATGAAGCTGAATCTGTAAACAATTATAGGCTCCATCTTCGTGGGCTTTAATTTGTACAGTATTTGTTGGAGTAGCGCCACTTAGTTTCTTATAACAGACACTCTTAAATTATTCAAGTAGATGATGTGTTCAGCCATTCTACTGAAATGATGAACCATAACCAATTCCCCTCCCCTTATGAGTTGGAGCTCTAGGTTCTATAATCAGAATGAGTAACCAAGATTGCATAGGGGGTGTAATAACCTTTGTCCTTGTAAGTATTCAAGGCTATGCGCATTCTTTGTGAGTCTTGTGAAGGAAGTACTTCCCCTGGAAATCCTCACCAAGGAGTCCAGATTATTTGCTACTGGACTTGGTCTATCTTTTTGTGGAAAACATTTGTCTTTTCCTTCACTTCAGTTTGTGTAGTTTAATGTGTGTATCTCGTAGAATGTACGGACAGACACATGTATAATCTCATGGTAGTAGCTATAAATCGTTAAGTTTTATGCTTTTAAAGTATTTGTCACCTGATTTCTTTTCTCATCCGACTGGATTTTCTACATCTTCCTAGGTGGTACAATCGTTGCAGCTATTGACCTAATAAAGGAACGTGGGGTTGACAATAGTCAGATTAAAGTGGTAGGTTTCCAACATATTCATTTATGTTTATTTGCTAAAATATTCGTTTGCACCATATATTGCGACTGATATTTTGCCACAAACCTTGCATGCTTAAATACTTAGTTTTGACAGAATTTGCTTGAAGCATTTTCAGAAAACCTCATCTTGAAAATGGAGTAACTCAATGAGTTTAGGTCGCTGTATACTTTTTCAATATTTTGATTGAACATTGCTTCAGTGAGTGTTAGTTTTGAATTTTTTATGTCTCTAGTTATGTATGTTTTCAACTCGCTGATTACATGACTTGCATCTTTCAGGTATGTGCAGTGGCTGCTCCTCCTGCTCTCACAAAGCTCAGTGAGAAGTTTCCACGGTAACAAGTTTAACAACTCAAACTTTGAATCATTTCAGTAGATTTCCTTAACTCTTGTTTCTTTGTTTACCAGATTACATGTATACGCTGGAATACTTGACCCAACTATTAATGAGAAAGGGTAATCAATCATCGTACAACCTTTTACCTTGCTCACTTCTCTAAATAGCACTCCTGCATCATGCCATTACTGTTTCCTGTTCTGTAATTTTCAGGTTTATTATCCCCGGATTGGGTGATGCTGGAGACCGTAGCTTTGGCACATGAAGTAAATGCGAATCAGTTGATGAAATTTCTTGCCATATCTATCATTCTTTATAGAAGTGAAACACGCCTTGTGATGGCGCGAGTTGAGCGTTGACCCCCCTTCCCCCCATCCCCACCCATGTTGCTTATCTTGTTTTCCACCATATCATTGTTTCCCAATTTTGGAATCTTGAGGTACTATATATGCCTCTGCTAAAGTTCTTTCCTATTTCTGTTTCAATTTTTAAAGGACGTGTAATGGGTAGAGAATTTTGAAGAAGTGCGAAATAGCTTGAAATGAAGTTAAAACGCCAAAGTTTTGGCGATCTCATCATTTTTCAACAGTCTTGTTGTGTCTGTCTCGGAGGTCTTTTAGAAAGAATCTCTCTACCTCCACAAGGTAGGGGTAAGGTATGCATACACTTTTACGTTCAAAAACACAATTTTGAACTTCATTGTTGCAGATCTAGTTTGATTCTGTTTTTGTAATTTTCGATTGATTTGTCTTCCAAACAATGATTTAATTTGCTTGGTATCAGGATGTAATTATTGGATTGGATGCTTAGTTGATTCTCATTGAGTTTTGATGGAATATAGTACCACCATGAGTTGAATTACAATGAATATTTAGCTTTGATGGAATGTGAGAATAGTAAAAAAATTCATGAAAGGGATATCATTTCTCATATGGATGGATAATACAACAAAATAGTTTCACTCTTTTGTTCGTTTATGTTTGTATGCAATTCGTCCATTTGTTCTTTTAAGGAAAGGGAATAACTTTTGAAACATCATATCAATAAACTAAACTAAACTCTTGAGTAAACATTATCGACACGGGGCTTGTGGTGAGACGGTTGAGATTCATGCATTTTTAATCAGAGGTTTTGAGTTTGAGCTTCATGAAATAGAATCACGTTAGATGTGTCAAATTTAGTTAGGCTTCAATACAAGTACTAGACAACGTGGAACCATAAAAATATTTATAATCATCAGTAAGCCAATTTGATCAGCAAGCATCACGTTTGATAAACTAGAATATAACTTCTAAATTTGAACACTCTCTGTCCAACTCATATCTTTTTATCAACATTCGATGTTTATATCAAATTATTGAACATAACCCACATATATTCATCGAAAGAACAATAAAGGCAAAAATAATGATTAAGAAATTAACAATCAATAAAAGTATGTTAATCAACAAATCAAAAACCAATTCACTATACAATAATCACTAACCAAAACCTAACAAACTATTAAGCTAAAGTATCGTATATCAATCGATATCGAAGCTTAATTTCCTTAAAAAAAAAATCAATCATCTCGAGTTTGAACTTCATATATATTCGCTCGCTATACGCCACCATATCCACCATCACAAGTGCAACCACCAGTACCACTAGTTTTATCACCTTGAGAACGAGGCTTGCTGCTAAGACAACAACACAAGAGACCTAATAATAACATAACTAACCATACAGAAGCTAATGATTGTACATATTTCATGTAAAATCCCATAACTAATCAATATATTTATTTTGAGACAAAATTGAAGAGAGAACTTACTTAATTAGGAAAACATAAGGTCTAATTATAGAAATATATATATAAGTTTTCTTGGAAAAAAGATAAGGCAAAGAATGTTGGAACAGAAAAAAGGAATAATGGGATCTATTGAAATTTTATTTTTAAGTTAGAGAGAAGGAGATAGTTTTTTGGTTGATAAAAATAGTGGTCCAATTTTTTGAAAGAAGCCAAGATAACATGGACCAGCCTGTATTTAATTAAAGATAATGACTAATCAATATAATTGTTAATGTATACATGCGTCTCAAAATAAGTGAGCTTTTAAAAAACAAAATTATTTCGAGACAAGTGTTGTTCTAGAAATTGAAGGCAAAAAATAATAATTGTTTTACCGTCATTGATGTACTATTTCTTTTTAATAATGCTCAATTCTCAACTTAGTAAAATATAATTTTCTTAATGGCATAATATATAAATATGTTATTACTTGGCTTCAACCTTCAACTATCATCTATGCTTTTTAATTTTGGGTGTGTATACACACATGTGTATAAAATTGAACAAGTAAACAAATGCGTCCTACGTGACATTATATACCATGCAGGATACAAGTTGTCATATAGGACACCACATAGGACACATGTCTTTATTTGTTTAATTTTATATAAGTTAAAGTGCCTACTTGCGCACATCTAAAGTTGAAGGGCAAAAATGTCAACTAAAGTCAAGTTAAAAGGCACGTTTATGTATTATGTCACATAAATAAACTAACATTATACTTATTTTGAAACATATGGAGTATATATACTTCCCCTAGGGGGCAAATGAGAAGATTGAATCAAATTTGAGTGGATTGAGCTAAAATTGATTGAATTGTAATTCACTCATATAAATATGAATAAAATGGATTTTGTTAAATATAAATTGAGTAAAATGGTTCTAACCCAGTTTTACTCTTCTTCATTCTTTTATTCATTTCTTTCCTTCTTCAATTCGTTTTTTTCTTCTTGTCCATATAAAAACTTTAGCACTCTTTGTTAATATACATATTTATTACCGTCAAAAATTATATTTGGTCTGATGATGCTAATTAGGTTACATGTAATTTAATTTATTACTGATACTTTAGTGTAAAGTCCAGATTGTATCCATGAAGAATCATATCGGACACAACACATAGTATATATCACTTTTCATGAGGTGAACTTTGCAGTTTGCACAAAAGTATTAATGATTATATGTCACATGTACAATCTGTTTACAGCCTCACAAGCTATACATCCACTTACTCATATTTTAATATATATGATATACATTTAAAAAAATAATATATCATATAAGGAGATATATAAGAATAAGGAGAAAAAAACAATGACACATTATAAGAACAAATAAATTTACCTTTAGCGTGCAATAGTTGCTCAACAATAATGATATGTAATATTTATGATGTTCACGTGGATATTTATATATTTTTAAAATATATAATTAAATAATGCAGGATAATAGGTCCTGCTCAAAGTTTGAAATTATTATAGTAATTTCGATCAAAATTCGAATATATTTCGAACCCTTTTTCCTAAAATATACGTAGACCTTATTTCAATCAGTTATTAATTATTATATTGATTATTCTTACTCGAAAGTCAAAATAAAACCAACTACTCTTATCAAATTTGAACCAACAATACTGCCTTACGTACGCATGAATATAATGTTGTTAATACAGAACAGATTAATATTTAAACTTAAAACATGATGAGAAAGCATTCTAGATAGTTGCAATTCTTATGACATATTTTTCTGTTTTTGTTAGTCTCAACAAAAAATTTATTTAGTAAATATTTAATGACATTATTAATATTTTAGTCATGTCGGATATCAGTTGTTTAGCAAAAAGTTCATAAGATGTACTCTTTTTAATGATAATACTTTTCATATTTCTTAAATTTTGTATCAAGTTAAATAACATGACATAAAATATTTCGAAAAAAGTAATAAGATAATGTGGAAAAATCTATTACTCTCTCTGTCTCAATTTATGTGACACTTTTTATTTTTTTGAGAGTCAAACCGTTTAAGTTTGATAGAAACTTTGCGTGTGGAATCTTCAATTTTTTTGAAATGAAATTTATATATTTGTGAAACTACGTAAAAAAGTACTATAAGTCACAATAATTGACAATTCAAAATAATTAAAAGATATATGAAAATTTATGATAAAAAATAGACTTGTTTGACTCGTTAGCGTGTGATTTCTCTACACATGTCATACATTTATTTCCCCTCGTGTCTTAATTTATTACTTTCTCGTTCATTTTACTTGATCAGTATATTAAAAATAAACTTTTGTTTTTATTTATTCATTTTAAAGAGAACTCAACCCCTTCATTTTAGTATATAAAGACAATTTTATTTTAATCTTAACATTGATGACTAATCTTCCAAATTCATTAAAGCTATACACAATTTTTTTTTATTTTTAAAGTGAGTCATGTAAAATCTCCTGTGAGAGAAGAGTATAAACATAACATGCATTACAGATTTGAAAACACGAAACTGACTTAGATCTTGTGCTTTCATGTCGAGTTGACTTCAAGGTCACGTTCTACACTAATAATTAATAATAAATCGTGTCACACTAACTTTCCACGCAAATCATTTGACACCCCAACAAATGGCATAAAACAAGTGCAACACATTCCAAATGTCAATTTGGAAAAAGAAGACAAAAATAGCCACATTGAGGCTTGAGTGATGATTGACAATTCCTCAATTTTTCTACGCAAGTACACGATGTGGAAAGAGAGAATCAATCGACTAAAACTTAATCGGGAACAAGTTATTCCAGGATTAATTATCCTGGGATAACTTATCTCATTATGTATATGGGATAACTTATCCCAGCACTATGGTATAAATGGTGGGATAAGTTATCCCAAACATGACATCCAAACAAGACATCAAAATTTAATCACAGAACTATTTTTTTTTAATCTCAGGACTATTTATTCTTATCCCTCACACCAAACAAGAACGAACCTAGAAAAAATAAGAGCACCCCAAATACTCGAGTTTGGAGCGAAAATGGTCACTTTTTTTTTTTTGTAAAATGCATAAAGGGCACTTGACATTTTATTTAATTAAAACAGACAAAATGTTCAGCTATGAGTGATTTGTCTTTGACTTAACTAACGGCACACGATCTTTTTATTGGGGATTTTTTTTTATTTTTTCCAGTTACTGCTCACAATTGAACAATTTGTGTCTAGTATTTTTTATTTTATTCTAACTATTTTTTTATTTAAGACCACAAAATATAAAAATCTTTTTACTTTTTAAAACATTGTGTAAAGTAAAAAACACAGAAACAAATTGATACTGGGATAGTAATATCAAATCACAAGGAACAAATTAAAGATACCCCATTTTGCAGAGAAATAAAAGAATATTATAGTACCTGTTCTTTCAGTTTTGATAGAAATGAAGTCAAAAGGAAATTGGGAGAGTTGGTTAAAAAAAGGAAATTAAAGACAAATCGCTCAATAGTGAGCGAGTTATAGAAAAAAAAAAAATCACAGATGTAAACGGCCATGTGCTGTCAGTTAAGTCAAAGACAAATCGCTCAAAGCTGAACGTTTTGTCCCTTTTGGTTAGATGTAAAATCAAGAGGCCCTCTGTGCATTTTCCTAGAAAAAAAAGTGACTCTTTTGGCTCTGAACTCCCAAATACCCAAGAAAACAAGTAATCTCACAAAGATGCAGAGAGGCAGCTGTCGACAACAAATTAAAGCCCTTGTTAACCAATAACGCGATTTGAAAAAAGATCCTTTAGAAAAGAGACACCCAAGGAATATTTACAGTACATCAGGCAAAAGCTTTAAAATGAACTCAGCTTTACTGCACTTTTGAACAGTAAGAGTAGCAAGGAGTTTCTCAAAGACATTAAGAATGGACTTCTAATACAGACCCCAACTTTCTAGGAAATACTTACTGTGCACCTATATCCATAACTAATTTTTAGACGTACATCAATGGTAGAAGTCAGTACCATACGATATGGTAAGAATTCAAGGAAATTTACAACCCGTGGCTGATCTGCAGATATCGCAGATTGTTACTTGAGAAAGCTGCCATGTCAAAGAAAACTATAGATTGCACCATCCACACTATATTAAAGCTCAGCACAATATAGCAAAGTCTCCACAACTGCTGCTCCTATACAAATAGCAAAGAGGCTGTTACTACAAGTCCAATGTAACGTAGCAGTGAACAACAATACAAGTCAACAAAAAGTTAGTAGAAAGCTATCTGGGAGCTATTAGCTTTTATGCTTCAAAGCATAAACGACAACTACGATATAATAAGAGTTCTATAAAACTGAACTGTATAAGATAACTGGTAAAATCATAGAATGAGAGGCAAATCTGGGAGCTAACAGTTTCATGCTTCTCTGCTTTAACCTAGCTCTGATTTAGTAACCTTTTCTTTTTAAAGCTAAACTGCACAAGACTGGTTGATAAATGAATAAGAGACACCTGAAACTATCCAATGACCCCGTGAATTATCACCAATAAAGGGGCAAATAAAAAGCAAAAGGTGTTGAAGACCGTATTAATTAATCTTTGGAGGAACTGAGGTATACAGTCAAACCTCTCTATAGTGGTAGTGTTTGTCTGAAAGTTTCATGTTTGCAATAGTGAGGTGTTGTTATATACGTATACTAACATTTGACGCTTAGATCTCATTTGACTGTTATAAACAAAAGTAGGCAAAATTAGAAAGAGTATGAATGTAAAAAAGGCAAACACACCGTAGCCTTTCCTCGTGAAGTTATGATCATAACCGATAGACACCATTTAAATACAATTTTTTTCCTTTTAGATATCCGTACTTGAAATTTATGATGTATATGACATTAATGATGATTACCATGTATATTTTAATATTTTATTTTATACATGATATATTTCTTACAAAATATACACTATTTTTTGATGACCTACAAAATATACACTATTCGAGTACAACTGTTATAGAGATACGATGAGTGTACTGCTATAATGAAATGTTATTGTTGTTATAGGTAGAATGGGAATGCTATTATAGAGAAGTAAAATATAACATGGAAAATCTATTCCGGAGAAAATCAGGCCATTCTAGCGAAATGACGTTATAACAAATGGCCATTATAACAAGGTTTGACAGTACTCAGAACACATATGTTGTTTCCACAACAAAAGATGAACACTTAACAAAAAGGTCCAAGAAACACAAGGTTACCTGCTTAGGGATTCGCAGGCATAAAACCAACATGAAGACAATAAATATATATTAGAGCCAAATGATAAAATGCCACGAAGATACAATAAATGATACAGTGACTCATCATGCTTGAAACATAAGGCTTTAATACATAGTTAACCTCTGAGCTTGTAACCAAATGCCTTTTACACACCTCTCCTTTTCGGAGAACCTTTTACACACTAAATGTTTCACAAAGTGTGTCTAATACACACCACTTTTGCTAAAATCTACTAAAATATTATGAAGGCGTAAACACGGCATGCCAAGTGAGATTTCATGTAGATTTTTGCGGCTCAATACTCGTACTGTATTTCTAAATAACACTTCTTTTCTTCTTTGACAATTCACACCAATATACTTCTTCTCTCTTTTTCTACTGTGAAGCACCAAGCTGAACTTATTCACTTTACCGTTAACAAGATTCCACTGCAATACCAATGCAAAAGCTCATTATTGCTACAACAAGGAGCTTGTAAAATTAAACTCCAACTTCTCTTTTGTTTGAAATCACAAATTCAGCAATTGGGTGCTTATTTCCTCTGTTTCTTGCATTTCTTGTATCTACCCCTTTGTGGAAGGTTTTTGTTTCCTCTGTTTCTTGCATTTCATTGCCATTTTTCCATACAACCGGCCAGCACTTCTTCACCATTTTTTATCTAGTTTCTAATGTTTTGAAAAGGTGGTGGAAACATGCTTTCTGAAGCTTGCTTCATGGATAGCAATGGAGATGAAGGTGAATTAAGGCAAGGGAGGAGTAAAAATGGGTCTTTTAACCCTTGTGGAGTCAAAATAGGTGTTGGGCTTTGTCGACTCCACAGATAGACCGCTGATATGAGTGAGTAAAGAGTAAAGACATAATTAAGCCTTTCACGCGCTATTTTGTTAGTGCTTGACGCACATGCCAGTTGAGCAAAAGTGGTGTGTATTAGACACACTCCATGAAACGTCTGGTGTGTAAAAGGTTTCCGTAAAGGAAAGGCGTGTATAAAAGGGATTTAACCACAAGATCAAGGGGTAAACTTAGTGAAGAGAAGCTCTCATTTTGTTCATATTTTTTGTGATTCAGAACTACTTACAAAGCATCTTCAACTTTATTTTCTTTAGCTCCTAGAATCTCTTGGACAAGTTACTCTCAAAAATGTTTTAGCATTATTGCCAGCCACAAGTTTAGCATGTCTATTTCTTCATAATACAATTTCAATACCACAGAAGAAGTCGGTCTCTAAAATAATACAACTTTCCTCAAAGTACACTTTGAATAGCCTGTAGATCCAACCTCTCATAGGTTTACACGATCCTCAGCTTTTCCAATGCTCAATTCGAGTCAATCGCGGCATCAAAAGTTTGATAAGCACAAGGGAATGTTTGACAATATAGCTTCTTTGATACTTATCCAAACAAGGATATGCAAGCACGTGAGGGAAATGAACAGAGAGGCATATCATTTCCTTGGCAGAAGTAACAAGTAATTCAATCAATCCTCATCTGGCTATCAAATCAGACACTTATTTGTTTTAAATTGCAGAGAGGTTTTGGAAAATAACAACTCGACAACTATTGTTCTTTAGTTTTAGAAAAGGGAAATACAAACTAAATAACTCATTCAAGGATAGAAAATTGTACTAGTAAGTAAAAGTAAGATTATTTCAAGCATGAACAAACCATGTTAATTTACAGACACAAGGGAAACAAAACAAACAGCCCATACAAGCATAAAGAAGAGTGAATAAACATAATGGAAGATCTCAGGATAGTAACTAACACGAAATGGACTCCGTGGAAGCTACAGCTCGCTATAGTTGCGCCAGACAGCTCGAAATTCCTCACGGAATGTGTTAAGGCGAGCCTTCAGATTAGGTGTCCTAAAGCTTGCATGAAGAAGAGTGGCTGAGAGAGAGAGAAGACAGAGAGAGAGAGTCATTATTCATGCTGAAACATAGGATTCGGAATAATATATTTCATCAGAAGAAAGAGAGTACTTACAAAGAAGCCCTATAGCCAATGCCCATAAGACAGTTAAGAGGCCACAGGAAACAAACCAAAGGAAGAAACTCGCTGCAAAATGTAGAGAAAGGAGCACAACACCATTTCATCTCAAAACTACTGGAGTTTCGATAGTAAAGAAAAAGCATAGAGAGAAAGGAATAATGAAGCGATAAAAGAGGCTAATGCTTCCCATACCTAGAGAGAATATCAAGACAAACACCCAACGAGGCCTTCCACAAATGAAAATTGCTCGTTTAGCAGATGGACGCCCTCGAATAACTGGCCTGAAAATGATCAAATATGTTTCAGCATCAGTAGTGCATCTGGCTTACTTTTAAACTTCAAATTCATGCAGACTCACGTGAGTGGAGGCCTCATTTTTGCAGCTAAATGAGGAGAAAACTGCCTGACAGTTCTTGTCACCTTTTCACTGAAAGTGCCTGCGAAACTGGTGGAACAAATATTAACAACATGAAAAAGATGCAATAACAAGATGTAAATGAAGCTAGCGGGCCTTCCATTCACATGTTAGTTATGTGGGGATTATAATGCACAGGATTGTGTATGCCATGATTTACAATGAAGAGATTACTATGCGCTGATTATATAATGAAGAGATTGTTATACAGGTATTTTAAATGGGAAACATGGTCAGTGATGATTCATATAGCCGACCTCACCTTGTTTGGAACTAAGGTGTAGTTTTAATATTTTTTTTTGGCAAAACTGTGAACTACTACCATTACTCCAACATGAAAACTTCAAACTTTACAGCCAAAGAGCACCTATTGTCCCAACCACCTCCAGCAAGGTTTAGGACTGTCCAGGTCTCAAGCTAAACCATTCCAAGAAAAATAAATTAAGCTACTACCAAAACCAAGAAATTCATCCTCCTTGATCTAACTATTCGCTCTCTATTCAGTCTTCTCAGCAGAATCTGACACCTTGCGGCACCCCTTGTGTTCTGCAGAATAGCTACTCTATCTCTCACCTCTTTCTGTATCTGTACAATCACAAAACTTGTATTCACATCTATGTCCCTAAATATCTTCCAATTCCTGGCTTTCCATGTGTGATAGGTCATTGCCCCCCATATTGCCACCAAGACTTCCTTTTGTGTTTGCATCCATTTCCTTCGTTTCAACCATTTCAGACTTACTGAGACATCTTTCTTAACCATTTGGACCTCTGTCCAGTTAGCCAGACCATGCCAGAACTGCAGTAATCCATTCACACTCAGAGAATAGGTATTGAGTTTCTACCACCCCTGCCAAACAGAGACAACACTTTGCATCCTCCACATGAATGTTCAATCTCATCATTCTAGACTTGGTGAGCAGCCTGTTCTGGTTTGCCAACCAGAGGATAAATCTATGTTTTGGCTGCATAGTTTTTGTCCATATAAGATCTGTCCTGTTCTGGTTTGCCAACCAGAGGATAAATCTATGTTTTGGCTGCATAGTTTTTGTCCATATAAGATCTGTTTCCAAATCCTGGTTTGAGCCCCTATCAGTGCATTATAGCTCCTAGTGATTGAATAAAAGCCACTCTTTGTCAACTTGTATTTTCTGTTTTGGTACCACTCAGCCATCTTAGTTTTCAGAGAGGTCAACTTCCTCCAGTACCATTCAAAATTGTTATACATGAATTACTTACTTTAAAAGGGCCTTTTTGTCTTTAAATTGTTTAATCCGCGCATTCTTAATATACGTATTCTTATTCCACATTCTATCCCTCATAAAAAGTACATAGATTCATGCATTACTTAATGTTGGTATAGTTTATACCAATCAAACAATGCATTAATTATACGATGATTATTTTTTCTTATGCAAGCAAACAGTGTATTATCTTATGGGGGATTTTATGCAGGGATTAATCATTCCAGTAGAATGAACCAACCGACCTCTTATGTTTCTCATGCATTTCTGTGCTAACAGATAAGCTGCAGACAATGTAAATAAGTGCACAGATTGATGCTGAAAACAGTTATTCCATGAAAGTATTGACCCATCACCAGAAACTTGACATCAACTCTACATTAAGATACATTCATTCTGGTTAAGGCTAAGGGCAACCTATGAAAAAATTATCAACCAGGAAGAGGAAAGGAAAAATAC
This sequence comes from Solanum etuberosum, assembly GCA_029582245.1. Classification (NCBI taxonomy): domain Eukaryota; kingdom Viridiplantae; phylum Streptophyta; class Magnoliopsida; order Solanales; family Solanaceae; genus Solanum; species Solanum etuberosum. The sequence continues at coordinate 21,835 of JAJONR010002123.1, forward strand.
TTTCCTATAAAGCATCCAGGTACAAGCAGAGGCTTCCAAAAAAAATTGAAATGGTTACTCCCTTTTCTTTCCATTGGAAGGGCAGGTTGCTCAAGTATAAGGGGAGATGTTAGCTCCTTATCCTTAAAGTTCATATTATTTAAACATTTCTGCATTTGGAGTACTCTTTCCTTGCAGTACGCACAATATAAAGAGCGACTCACATTTGAGTTTTAGAGCTCAATAAGTCCCAAGAAATAACTATATGCTAAAAACATTATAATCAACCCTTCAAGGAATCAAGGAAAAACTAAAAAGGTTTGTTGAGAATCCAAAGTATTAACTCTAGAAAAGCATCTGGTTTGGATCAAGAAAATCTTTTTATATTTTACTATTACTAAGTTAGTTCAAGTCAATCTTAAGAGATATGACTGAAGAAATATAAGCAAAAGGAAGAAAGAAAGAGAAGAACAGGGTCTTATCCCACCCAAGATGGCACATCCCATGTTCCCTTTTGCATGAGCAAAAAGAGATATGACTTCTAAAGTCACATATTCACTAAAGCACCATAAATGTTTAGAGAACTTGGGCCGAGCACTTCTTTTTGAGAAGACAATCAAATAGTATAAACTTGTTAACCTAGTCATTGCAAGGGAAAAGGGAACCTAAATGGGAGTCCAAGCAAGCCATTTACAACCACATTGTAGACAAATATCCTCTTATTCTTTTTGCCTTAATGAGTAATCTAAGAAATACCTTTAGCCAAAAAAGAAAGTGGGGGTAACCTAGTTATCCCTAAGAAAAACCAACTAACCAATTTCATGGGATACTGATTTATAACCAGAAAATAGATGTGGACGGTAAGATTGTCAATTCTCACCAATGTCGAAAAAGTTAAATAGTGCTTAATGTATACACATATTACTACGATATAGCATTGTCGGTTTCTGTAGACATATTCCTCCATCTTACTTACTATTTTTTATAACTATGGTGTCCGAGTCAGCTTGTGCGCACCTCGACTAATTCCACAAGATACTTGTCACCTCCCACCAGCAACAAGTATCAGATAACGTTGTCCATCAAGGCTAGAAGTCTATAACATATGGGAAGAAAATCACCAAGTGTTTTGTCTCTACAAGAATTTGAACCTGAGACCTCAAGGTGTTCATTGATCACTCGACCACACCCTAGAGGTGTATTGCTTGAGTGAATCAATGTGTTTCTCAGCTTCGACTTGGATTCTTATTCTTAATACTTTTGACTGCTATAAAATATTCTCTCACATTCTATTTGTACAGACTGAAGCATCGAGGAAACATCAATTTGCTAATAGATTTCATTAACCCAACCAATTATTGTCTGTTTTTGAAAGATGATAATGCAAAGACTTACCCAAAAAAAACACTAACCTAATTGATGTAATTTTTGTCTACAAGCAAAATCTTAAGGACTAAGAGAAAACCTAACAGCAGTCAAAAGTATTACGAATAAGAATCCAAGCTGAAGCTGAAAAACACATTGATTCACATCAAGCAGAACAGCATGTCATCAAATAGTCCAAAAATAACTCAGCAGATTAGTCAATCCTATACATCAATCCAAAACATATACAGGTGAGCAAGGAAATTACTCACTTTCTCTAAATATTATACAATGTAAGCAAGCATGAATAACATATTAAGCCAAAAGTACTTAGCATAGTATGCAGAAGCAGAAAAGGAAAATCTAATCAAATCTTGATTTAATAAGAAAAAAATTCTGATGGAAAGCCAAAAATCTAATCAGATTATGCAACAAATTATTACTCATGGATATAACAGTCAATAAGTAAAATACCTATCATTTAGGAAAGCAATACTAAGAGTTGTCAAAAAAGCAGCAACAATAGCAAGTGGCCTCCTAAGAAACCCCAGTGCTGCAATACAAAAAGCACGTGAAGTTATTGATAAGTCCAAAGAGAATACCCGGTGTAAACATCATATCTTTACTGAGTAATACATGATTATTTGTCTCTTACCAAGAATAGCCACAATCATAATGAAGTAATTTGTCCGGTAGCTGCAACCATATACAAAAACGAAAATCCAAGGAACCAGCATTAGTAAAGTTCCTCCACAAGTTTGAAACCCTATAGCACCACTTAAGTAATAATTTTTACAATTCATCGTGTAATCTGCTATTCAGGGCTTTGCTCTCTATACCAACTTTTGAAAAGAACTTTTATCAAGTAAAACTTCCAATTCCAATGACAACACGCATGAACTAGTAGCTTCTTAAAAGTACATTTCCGTCTGCAAACTAGATATCAGCAAACTTATCCAACGCTGGTTCGTGCATTCAATTTATTAAAAAAATTAGAAAACCTGGCAATGTTTTACCAGCACTAATCTACTGAACAAACATTAATCCATACATTCAATTGATTAAAAAGTTACAACCTCTATGAAAAATTAATTCAGAAGTAACTTATGTATCTGAACAATGTTCATTTTGTCTGAAAACACTAGCTATCAATTTACTATCAAGCACAAAAAATTTATAAGATCTTGAAAAAAAAAACTATCTAGCAATAATCAACTTACCAAATGCTAATTCCTTGGTTGAATTGATTAAAAATTAGAACATCTCGGAGTATTTTAGCAAGGAATTATGAAAAGCTAATCAACTGATTCAATCAATAGCTGAACACTAATTTCATTCCTTCTAATAGAAACTTTTGAAGCTACAGAAATTAATCTACTTATCAATCCTAATTAATGCAGACGATTGATTTAGAAACCAAATCAACTCGAAATTTTTAGCTAGAAACTAACTGAAACGTTAATCCGCTCATACAATTACCTGAAAATGACAGGTTTACTGAGATAAAAAGGAGAAGCTTACTAGTAAAGATTGCACTTGACTCGACTGTTCCATTTGGATGAAGATCGGGGGAAAGTAAATCGGGAGAAGAATTCAGATGGCGGACGCGGCGGAGATGACCAGTCGACCTCGCGTAGAGCCTCGATCAGATCTTCTGTGGTTACGGTGCCCCAATCCATTTTTCGCCTTTGATTGATTCACGAGAAAACCTGTTGAAATTTTCGTGCAAGAGAAGAGAAAAAATGATCTGAGAGTTTAATTTTCGAAAAACAATGATTGTGTTTTTGAGGATGAAAAGAGACGTGTTTAAAGGGAGTTTTATATACTGTGAAAAAATTAAAATTAAAAAATGATGTCTGAGCCCGGGTTCGAACCGGGGACCTCTAGTGTGTGAGACTAGCGTGATAACCGACTACACCACCCAGACTTTGATGTTCAAGAATGACAAGTGTTGATAATTGATAATTTTCAAACAACCTAGAGAGAAAATAAGCTTGAGTTTGCCCGTCTAGTTTATCAAGAAACTTATGTTGGGATAGGATTATTTATGTTGAGATTATTTTTTATTGTTTGTTTGGTTTGTCAGATATTGCATAATTTCTAAAAATAAGTTGTTTGTTTACAAAAATATTCTCTAAGAATAACTTGTTTGTTTTTTAAGGTTTAAAGGGGTATTTTTGTTATTTTATATTTATTCCGGGATAAGTTATCCCGAAATTAGTATTTCACCCACAAGTATGGATAACTTATCTCAGTCTTAGTTATTAATTCTAAATTTTTTATCCCCAGATTATCTTTATTTATCCATCACACCAAACGACCTCTTATTCAACTATGGAATTTGTGTTTATAGGGTTATTTATCGGTTCATTTATAAATTCGGATGAAATATAATTGTTTTTTATGTTAAATGAGACAATAACTGTGGAATAATAATTATTTACAACACAAAATAAATTATTATAACTTGATAGAAGTGAACGACAAATTCACAGTCACATACATTATGGGGAGAATGTTGGTGGTGGTGATATGAATTTGTGGATTTTTAGAGACTACTCCGAAGGATGGGAGAGGCATATTATTCCTTTTCCCTTGCAATGGAAATTGAGACTAGTTAGAAAGCTAATTTCGTTTCTGACCCATCACGATGAGGAGATAAATGAAAATTTTAAATATTTTTATTTATATGATGTAACAAAAAAAAAAAACCTGGAGAGAATTTAAAATAACAATTAGTAGAATATATCTATTTTTTAAATTACGATAGATAAATTGAGACAAGAAGCTATAATTATGTGGTCTTCATAGCAATAGACCAAGTCACATTTAAGTGTGTTCCCCTATAAGCCTCAAGTCAATATGTTCTCTTATTTATAGGATGTTACAAAAAAAGCTAGAGTGAATTTGAGATAACAAATAATTGAATACATTCATTTATAAATTGAGACATAAAGCTATAATTATGTAGTCTTCGTAGCAATAGACCACATCGCATTTAAGTCTGTTCCCATATAGGCCTCAAGTCAATATGTTCTCTTATTTATAGGATGTTACAAAAAAAAAAAAAAACTAAAGTGAATTTAAGATAACAAATAATTAAATACATCTATTTTTAAATTACGATAGATAAGTTGAGACATAAATCTATAATTATGTGATCTTCATAGCAATAGACCCTGAGGAATGAATTCTTCTCCAAATCATCTCTTCATTTATTTAAGTTAAGAAAGAAGTCAATTACGTTCGAGCTTTTTGTCAACTGATTCCACTCAAGCAATAGAAAGAAAGGCTTAGTAGCTAAAGCGTACTTGCGTGTTAAAGGGGGTACGTGGATTTGGGCTACTAAGTGGAACTAGACCATTCAACTTGCCATTTGCACTCTCCTAGGGTGCGATCGTAGGAAGCTCTATTAGCGAATGCAATTCCCCGCCCGGATCTTCCGCTGCGCGAATTTCCTGAGAAACGAAGTCATAGGCACGTAGGTTCAGAGCTAGACCATGGACTCTGACTCTAAACGAAGGAATCTGAGCTTTATCAACATTGATAAGCTTTCTAACTTGTGCAGACAGCTGGTGGAACTCCTCAAAAGTGCCAGAAATCTCCTCATCAATGGCATAATTAGCTAGGCTATCTGCTACAACATTTCCTTTCTTGTACACATGGATAAAGCTCTTAAGCTTAAGCTTTTACGAACCGAAAGATCTTCCCATTCTAAATAGGAATGAGAGTCTTTCAACTATATGTGCTCCTTTGGCTGGGTTTGAGAGAGAGAGCGTGAGATAGTTGGTCTAATAACTAGTCCAACTTCCTTGTATCTGAACTTGATTGCTGGGATTCTTTGATCTGGTAAACCCAGAAAGTCAAATCTCAGTTTGAAAATCCAATACTTGCAACTTAAGCAGAGGCATCTTCCTGGCTATGTCGCATTTGAATTCGTTCACTTATAGGCCTCAAGTTAATATGTTCTCTTATTTATAGGATGTTACAAAAAAAAAAAAACCTAGAGTGAATTTAAGATACGAAATAATTAAATATATTTATTTTTTAAATTACGATAAATAAGTTGAGACATAAAGCTATAATTATGTGGTCCTCACAGCAATAGACCACGTCGCATTTAAGTTCGTTCCCCTGTAGGCCTCAAGTCAATATGCTCGCCAAGCGCACGTCACAATGACCATAACTTCAAGCAAACCTTCCAACACTATCCTTCTCCCCCACACAATTATTAATTAAACCCCCAAAAAATAATTAAGCTTTAAAACAAAGATTAACTCCATTAATTTCCATTTTTATTAACTCAAATCATATATGTTTTTCAATTTCAAAGCTCAATCACCATCACCATCACCATAATTACAGAGCTCAAAAAAAAAATCTCCCTTAATCTCAACTTTCAATTGAATTTGACCGTTGTGGACTTTCTTCTCTGATAAAGCCGTATTTGGTGGTGGACCTCTCCGATAAGGCCGTGTTTGGTGGTGGAAAATTCCGTTAGGGTTTTTGTGGAGATGGCTCAATCGATGAGCAGAGGAGGGAGGTCTGTAGTTGGGGACTATGTTGTTGGGAAGCAAATCGGTGCCGGCTCTTTCTCGACGGTGTGGCATGCTCGGCACCGAGCTCATGGAACCGAAGTTGCTATAAAGGAGATCGTTACGGCTCGGCTTAACAATAAGCTTCAGGAGAGTCTAAAGTCAGAAATTGTAATTTTGCAGAAGATCAATCATCCTAATATTATTCGCCTGCACGACATGATCGAGGTTCGTATCGTCAAATTCAGTTTCAGATTTTTGTTTTTTTGTGTGTTAATCATTGAAATATGCATCTTTTTGCTAAGAGAAATGCTAAACTTCATGGTCAAATTGTAGCTTCTGATAAAATTTAGGTACTTGTCTGAGTCGATGGAGCAACTGGAAATAATAGAGGTTGTGTTGATGCATGGAGTTTTGGATATTAGATTTATGCATTTGGTACTTTGAACAGTATAGAATTCTATGCTCATTTTGCTCAGGCTTGAGATAATATCTGGTTGGTGAAAGTTTTCTATTGAAAGAAGGAACTCAATAAAGAAAATGCACGTTATGTATTACCTGTTTTGTTGTCTTCGTGTTGTTATAAAGAAAGTCTATAGCTTTGTTTCTATAAACATGATAGAAGGATATACGAGATTTTAAAAAGTCTCAGTTTAATCTCAAGAAGTAGTGGGTATAGCTTTTTGGGTAGTTCAATGGAAACTAGAACTGAGCAGATTCAGCTTTTTATCTATCCCTGGAAAACTCTCGAACAACGTATCTAAGCTCTGCTTGAGCATAGTCCGTTACTTTGCTTAGTCTATAGTCCAAGTCTCGTGTCACTTAATTTTTCTACTTTTCATTTTGGGTGCACGTGTTACTGATTACGAATCTGGTTAAAGTACAAATGGAATGTCTTTCTGCTTGAGTCGTATATTTTATTTCCTTTTTGATCTAAATGCAACCACGTGAATGGAATATAGGAGGTGGGAAAAATATATATTGTTTTGGAGTACTGCAGAGGAGGAGATCTTTCTATGTACATTCAACAACGCCAAGGGAAAATTCCAGAAGCAACTGCGAAACATTTTATGCAGCAACTTGGTTTGTCTGAACCTTATATTTCTTTAGCGTAACTTCCCTTTTTCATATGTAGAGTGAATGAATTTTTACACTTAGATGAATTCAAAGATACTAATGTTCATGTTCATTTCTTTACTGTAGCATCTGGTCTAAAAATCCTTCGCGACAACAATCTAATCCATAGGGATCTAAAGCCTCAGGTTTCGCTTCCTTCTACTGTTATACTGTAAATTTGTATTTAAACTTGCTGATTCCTCATAAGCCTCAGGTCTATCCCGGCCATAGTTCTTGTTGATATTCATGGGCATCTAATGACTTTCCTGCTAGATTTTCTATGCGTAAAAATATTTAAAATTGTGTGACCTGCAAAGAGACTGTCCGATTAGTTGTGCACCACGTAGCACTTTTTGTAGCCATCTGTTGTATTAATCATCAACAAGAGCTTAGTATTTGGCAGCTTTAATGCATAAACCACAGATTGGAATGGTCCACATGACGCCAAGGTAGTTGAGGTGTGAAGTTGCTTCATTGTCGGGTAGCAATCACATCTCTCATACAGAGATTTTGAATAATCACCATATCTGCCTAGGACAAGACTCTTCAAAAAGACAAAAAAGGAAAAATGAAAGCGACAAAGCAGATGAGTCTCTTTTAACAGATATGTAGTATTTATATCAGCAAATTAGTAGATTCTAGTTGAGGGAGCTAAAGTTGTTTGGTTTCCTAGGAGTGAGTTCTAGCATGTCCTTGGTAATATTTCATTTATTCGCAGACAATAAGACTTCTTAATTTTTTTTGAGAATTTGAATGGTAGTGTTAGTGGAAATGGCCAATTCATTGACTTGTTCCTTTTGTCTCGATCCAACAGAATCTCCTCTTATCCTCAAACGATGACCGCTCCACCTTGAAGATTGCTGATTTTGGGTTTGCAAGGTAAAGTTATCCAATTTGGTATACGTCTTTTTGCTGATGTACCCCCTTTCCATTTTGATTCATTTTCCATTAGAAACACTTTTCTATATTTTCTGTCCTTCTTAAACCCTCTATTTAAGTTGCAAGCTTACTAGCTAAATGTTTCCTAAGTGGTCCACTCAAAAGTCATTAATAATGCGACCTCTATCTTTTGTTAGGTCTTTGCAACCTAGGGTTCTTGCTGAAACACTTTGTGGTTCGCCATTGTACATGGCTCCAGAAATAATGCAACTTCAGAAGTATGATGCAAAGGTGATATATTCTTTCTATGATTCCCATCCATAGTCTAGTAATATCATTCGAGTTCCTATTAACTTTTGGCTGCAAACGCAGGCAGATCTCTGGAGCGTTGGTGCTATCCTGTTTCAGCTAGTAACTGGCAAAACCCCTTTTACCGGAAACAATCAAATCCAGGTTTAAGATCTTCCAAGCATTGCAAACTTCTTTTGGTGGCACTTTTTAGGTTCAAATTTGTCCAGTGATATTAAAAGTCTTGACACAAAGTTCTGAATTTTCTCCCTCCATCTTGCTGCAGTTGCTCCAGAACATATTGAAGTCGACTGAATTGCTGTTTCCTCCAAGTGCAAAAAATTTAAGTCCTAGCTGCATAGATTTGTGTAAAAAATTGTTGCGCCGTTATCCAGGTACTTCATTTGAGTGGTGTGGATTTCAACTGTATATGATCTTTCACACACAGACTTGATTACTTGTATCATAGTTTCCTACACGCTTTGCCATTGAGAACTTTTCACATAGAGAAGGTCATATGTTATTTAGTATTTACCTTAACAATAATAAATCCTGAATTTTCATTACCTGACAATCTCATTAAAATTTCAAACTTGTCTTTCGTGTATCCTTAATACACAGTGGAGCGGTTGACATTTGAAGAGTTCTTTAACCACCCATTTCTTGCACAGAAGCAGCCAGATGAGCTGTCTTGGTAAAATAGTTAATGAATTCTAGTTCTCATTATTACAAATTGTTTCATTTTTCGGATTTGATTTATTTTGGACATGGTCAGCAGGGATACGAGACCTCAAAGGGTAATAGGTGGTTTTCCTATATCAGAAGGCTATCCTGCAAGGAGCGCAGAGGAAACTTTTCAAGAAGATGGTTTACCCTTTAGTCTAGATGATGATTCCAGCGGTCCTAGTGGTGGTCCTTCATTTGCTGGGAGATTACCACAGAGGCTGTCATATGGTTTTTCTTGTAATGCAAAAGCTGAAAGGAAAGAAGTTACCAGTAGTACCCCAGAGAAAACAGATAGTATTGGCTCTGGCCACCGACTTTCAGAAGGGAACCTGAAGGAATCTATTAATTTGAAGGACCATAGACAAACAACTACTCGTTCAAAAGGTTCTATTTTGCAACAGTATTCCCAATTTCCTTTTTCGTAGAATTTCGCAGAAATTTATATTTTGCTTGGATCTACTGTCAGTTTGGCTAAGACTAACTTTCTGATTATGGTATTCACTCCATTCAACAGTGGTGGATTCATTCGAGTTGATTGATCAGGACTATGTTATTGTTTCTGGCCCTCCAGTGGACTCATATTCTTCAACAGGTGCTTCTAGGCTTAGCAATATGCCTTTCAGATCAAGCTGTTCCCTGCAAGTGTCTGCGAGAGTAGATCCTAGACCAAGTGACCCGGTGCCTATTAGTGGTCCTCCTCTTAGTAGAATAGGTCATTTAGGAAGTTTGGGAAGTCCCTCATCTGCACCTGGAGCTTCACAAGTATGCACTGATGTCATAAATTGCTTGGAGCAGTCGCCACCTGATGGCATGGCCAGAATAGAGTCCCTGCAGCGTTCTGCCTCTGCTATCATGGAATTAGTAAATGAGAAGGTAACTCAAAGTGATGTCATTTTTTTTTTTTGATGAAGTAAGTTGTTTCATTATCAAGAAGATGTAAGGAGTACAAAAGTAGATATGCTAGCTCCATTACATGATAAAAGTTAAAACCCGGGCGCCAGCCACAATCAAAAATCTAGAGAAGACTTAAAACATCAAAGTGATCTCATTTTCTCTACAGCTTCATGTGTGTTTGGTGCAATATAGCATGTAGTGGCGCAAGGAAGAATAAGGTCTAGCCTAGTTTCTTGTAGATCCTGCTTTCCATTTCTTTAGCTTTGATCCCATGCTTCAGTTAGAGCATTACCGTCGTTCTACAATATCCTTGCTACTGTTTACACCATTGATTTGGTTATCCCCATAGGAGTTTAATATGTTTGCTCAAGTTGGATCCATCTGAATTTATCATATTCTTGCAGATCTTTTCATTAGCTTTTCGCTGTTTGTTGTTGTAGTTGTTTAATAGAACAAAATTTGAATATTCTAAAGTATTTTGTTCTTTCCTTGATACAAACTATTCTTATTTTACTTGCCTCGTGTATCTCATGGAATATCTAAATCTTGATGTACATCTTTTATAATATGTTACTTTGACATAGTTTACTCGGTGTGCAATTGAATGAGAAGCTTCTTTTTTTTCTTTGTGTGCAACTGAATGAGAAGCTTCTTTTTTTCCTTTGTACAAATATATGGGGTTCATTGTGTACTTCAGTGGTTTCAGCAATGAGCTGATCTTTACATACGTAAATCAACTTTTTGATTCCTGAAGAAACATTAACTAGAATTTGATGAAGCCAAACTTTGTTCCCTTAAACATTCCATTCTGATTTATTTATTTATATTCATTCCTGTCTGAGGTTCGTTTGTTCATCAGTCCCAGGAAAATGGAGGAGCTGATTACATGCCTTTGTGCTTCTAAAATAATTTGATTGTTAATTTATGGAACAAAATTAGAGAACATCCAATCAACAGTATTTCACAATAAATCTCTCGAATAAATCATATCAGATAGTGATCACCTTTTATTTGGGATACAGACTTACTAGAAAGTGTAAGTGATGAGATACAGAGTTTTGATGGAATTAGAAATACCCCAGATAAGCCCAAAAAATGTCATCCAAGGGTGTGGCCTAGTGGTCAATGAAGTGGGCTGAGAACTGGACAGAGTTACCTGGTACTTGTTGCTGACAGGTATCCCGTGGAAATAGTCGAGGTGCGCACAAGCTGGCCCGGACGCTACGGTTATTAAAAAAGGAAGTAGTGCCCAAAAAATGCAAATGTCTGACCTATTTTGCAAGTTTGACCACCGCTGAATCTCACTTTTTAGAGACCTGAAAAAAAGAACAAGAAAGATAAGATCTTTTGATTCCTGCATTGGATTTATCAGCAAAGGAAAGAGTTATAGTCCAAACTTCAGCTCAATCAATCTCGATTCTTGTTCGTTGCGAGTGTCATCTGATTTAACCTTTCATCGTCACTGCACTCACCTGCTAATATCAGGTGATGGTAAGTGCTTGGAGAACTTATGATGTTAATTGTTAACTCTATGGTCTTTTACCTTTTCCTGTTAAGATATTTTTTGTCTTAATATATGCTTCCAAGTTTCGGTGCTCAAGAGATGTTATATTCAAAATTTCTTATTAATCTTTGGCTTAGCTGACTGTTCTGTTATCTCTGCTGTTATTGGTTCCTTTATGGTATGTTTCTGCTAATAGTTCTTGCTTTCTCTTGAAGGTTGAAGCAGGCAGGCATCTGGAAGCATTTTCAATTCAGCTAGTCATTCTTGCTATATGGAAGCAAGCTTTGGATATCTGTCATACACAAGCGGCATCGGCAATTGAAGGAAGTCCGAGCCAAGAAACGATCAGAATAAAGGAAATGATGAAGAAAGGTCAAGTTAGTCTTAGCATAAAAGAGCATCTTGACGCTAGTAACATTTTGGGGCCGGAGAATGTGTGTTCTCATATTGAAAAAGCATTTCTTGGTGAAGTTGGTAACGCAGAGGAACTTGCCAAACATATAGAGCCTGGTATATTCTCTGACTAACTACTGTCAATATGTCCTGTATCCCCCCTCCCTTTTTCTTCAATCTCTATGTGCTTTATGTGTGACGCTGCAACTGTGCTTGTGACATTCGTTTCCTGTTTCCTCTATCTATTCTACAGCAATAATTTACGAGTTCCTTTACACCTGGCAAACTTTTACTTCCGCAGCTACTATTAAGTAATCTTGATGGTTTATTTAGATAGATAAGAACAAGTTTTACCAAATTATACAACAACAACAACATAGTTTTACCAAACTATGCAAGACAAAATTATGCAAATTACTGTAAAATAACTTAGCCATCTGTTGAGCTTGTAGTTGATACTTGGTATTTTCATATTTATGTGCAACAAATATTATTCTTCGCTATTGTTTTACAGCTGGGATTGACAGCAATCAAAGCATCCTAGGTACTTTGGCATAGGAATATGTGCATTTTTCACTTGAGTATGATGCATAGGACTGCCTTTTATGGTCTTAGACAAAAAACTAAAGAGCTTACTTGTGCTGTTGTTTTTCTCAGGAAATACAGAGGTTCCAGATGCAATGGAGATGATATTTCAATCTGCCCTGGCTTTGGGTAGAAAGGGAGCTGTAAGTGTTCTTTATCTTGGTCTATCTTTGTTGAATTGAAGTCGAACATAAACAAAGTGACTTTCATTATAAAACTTTAGGACAGAGGGAATCAGAGAGTTTTTTCGTGTGTGTGATATCCTTGTCCTCTACTACTCCTGGTTCAGATGCTGTCTTTTTCCTTTCAGAAGACAACAGTCCCTATCTTTTTGTTTAATGAGACTCAATATTGCAGTAAGCATTTACCAGAAGTTATGATACTGTGGCAGGTTGATGAGTACATGAGTCGGACTGAAAATGCAGTCATGTTTTATTCAAAAGCTGTGCGGTTGTTAGCATTCCTTCAAGTGGAAGCACCATCTCTGATTTTAAACCCTCCATTTTCTCTAACAAACTCGGATCGTTATAGGCTTCAAAATTACATTGATGTCCTTAATAACAGGCAAAGCGTTTCAAAGTCTCAAATGATGGCTCTGCTCAAGTGTGAAGATCAACACTGCTCTCCATAAGGAGGAGAGAGAACTATTCATACAAAATGACGATAACATGCCAGTGTCTTACTCTGTAAAATTCTTTTGTCTGTACAGTTATTCTTTTAGCAATTTAAAGTGAAAAGGAGGAAAAAAAAAGAAAAAAAGAAAAATGGCAACTCATTTTCTTTAAACGCTTGTAACATTATGTTTCTGTTTCTTTAATTAAATTTTAATTCCCCTGGACCTTCTCCTTATATTCATCTGGAGGCAAAGCCTCTTTCAGCACATTGAGCTCTTTGTTAGCTGATATCTATCTTTTCTAAAGACTAGTGGTATGCATTCCATTAAAAATTAACTTCAGATATCTATATCTTTACAATAGTGCTTTGATTTAACTTCTTTTGAGCCGAGGGTCTATCAGAAACAACCTCTCTACTTTCACAAAAGTAGGATATGTACATCCTACCTTCTCCAGACCTCACTGTGGAACTATACTAGGTATGTTGTGAATATTTTGTGCGCTTGTGATATGGGGATTTAGTTTCCTTTTCCGTATTACTCTAGTTATTTATTTAGTGCATATAAAGGGAAACTTCGTTACTTTATTTCTTCTTTAATTATTACTCATTCTTTAAAAGCTTCATTCAAGTTTTTATATGCTAAGTATTTGATTTTGCCAATAACAGATATCATTTTACTTGGTTCAATTGTGAAGTAATAATACACATTGTCAACCATAGTACCTTATACTTGAATAAAAGTGCGTAAAATGACAAAATTCCCTGTTTTGTCACTTGTTTATAGTTATCGAGCTCTTATTATTATTCTTTCGAAATGATTAGTTTTTAAAACAAAATAAAGTAGTAGTTTACAATAAAGTTTTTATGGTTAGAACTCAGAAGGGGATTTAGATCTACTTATTCATTGATTCCCAGCTTTAGTAGACCTGATGTTGAGTTTATTCTTATTATTGTTCTTCATTTGTCATAATTCTAAGATCATTTCGATCCTTTGTTCTATTATTTCCATTTCTTTCACCTGTAAAAATTGGCCAAATAATGGAATGGATTGAGTGATGTGATATAAGGCACTGAAAATATTCTAATTTATGTTAACGACATGCTTTAAACTATGCATTGTATGTTCAGATTTTAACATCTGATGAAATAAAAGCACACTGTGATTCTTTACAGGAAGCCTTTCCGATTGCCTCCGCCCCTATCTCTTAAAGTTCTTTGCGTTATAATTTGCAGTCCACAAATTAAACGATCTTAAGATCCATAATTTGCCTGGGGGCTGCTAATAAATACCCCTCCCCTAGATGTAGGTCCTAATTTATTATTATGTTTCATTATTTGCTACATATAGAAAGCATGAGCTGAATTAGGACCGCAAAGAATTCATCCAAACCCTATTTGTCGGAAGATTTTATATATATCTAAGGGTAAGTTCATCAGACTAGTAGTGTCGTATGAGATAGAGTGTTGAGGAGGAGGTGCGCAAATCCATTAGTTAGGAGTGTGGGAGGTTGGTTGTAGCAGGGTTAGGAGAGATAGATGTAGGCTAAAAAAGACAGGAGGAGGTGACATGACATGACACACCTTTAACTTACTAAGGATATGACCATAAATATGAAGATATGGAGGTCAAGAATTACTATAGAAGATTAGTAAGTGATAAAGTGTGGTCGCTCGTAGGTGGGAGAGGCATGGGTCTTAACTTCTCTTTTAAGTGGAAGTTCTATCGGGAACAACCCCTCTACTCATAAAGGTAGTGTATGATTTGTGTTTCAGACCCCACTCATGAATTACACTGAGTTGTTTTTGTTATTATATATATATATATATATTTAATTCCTTCGAATTCTTTATGTATTTATTTCTTTATTTGCCGGTCCAAGGACCACTAAGAATGCGTGTGTGTTGAAAATGATATGCACGAGTCTTTTTTCTATTCTTTTGGTGTAAAGAGGACCACCTCTTTGCATTGTTTAATTAATATAGAAGTAGTTAAGACTCACATAAAAAGAAACATGACTTAATTACTATTCAACTGTGATATTAAGAATCCAATTTTGGTCTTTGAGTCAATGAATTGTACCTTAGGATTTTAGGTACATGACAATAACTTGGAAATAAATATTCCCGCCGTCCATCTTTACTTGGTCATTACATGTTTGATTTGACACACATTTGGAAAACAATAAATTATAGGGTAATTTTACTACATTATCCCTATCAATTATAATTCATCTAAATATTGGAAAATGAATACTCTCGAATAAGTATTTTTAGTATACTGGACAAGTAAAGATGAACGGAGGAAATAAACCGGCCTTGTGGAAACTGGAAAAATGGGTGCCCTTTTCCTAAGGTAAAGATAA
Source organism: Solanum etuberosum (assembly GCA_029582245.1). Classification (NCBI taxonomy): domain Eukaryota; kingdom Viridiplantae; phylum Streptophyta; class Magnoliopsida; order Solanales; family Solanaceae; genus Solanum; species Solanum etuberosum. The sequence continues at coordinate 37,077 of JAJONR010002123.1, forward strand.
AGACTGGAAAAACAAAACCAATATAAAAGACCAATAGTGACTTTTGACAAGTTCTCCATGGGAAGGCAAATGCAACTCTCTCTCTCAATTATTCTAATTCTAATCTATTGTCCAATTGTATCATGAGTTTATATGAGATTACTTTGAATATATTCTTTTATACCATATAATTCAAAAATAGGCCTAGTTGAGTCACCATTTTTCTTGCTTTCACGATTTCTTTTTATAGGTGGTGGTTAACGATGGTGGTTGATTATGGTAATTGGTTGTGGCGTCTGATAATTGTGGTTGATGATAGTGATAGTGATTGATAGCGATATTTGTCAATATATAGTGATGGTTGATAGTGGTGATTGTTGTTATATAGTGATGGATGATTATTATAGTAATAGTTGTTAACGGTAACGATCGAATATAATGGCTAATGGTGACGACTGGCTGTGGTAATTGATGACAGTGGTGGTTATGAATGAGGACAGTGGTCGTAGGTAATGAGCGATAATAGTTGATTATAGTGGGCGATAGTGATAGTTAGAGATAAAAAATGATGGGGTAATGGTGAATGTTATCTTTAGGAATCCTTGAATATAAGGTTGATTAGGGTTGCGTTGGTTCGGAAAGTCATGGAAGAGACAAGCTAAGTAAAATAATATATCGATGCTATTGATTATAGAATCTTATGAATCAAGCACAATATATTTTCTATATCTTCCCTATTTACAAGATAGAATCTTAGAGTGTATCATGTTCGCCACCACACTAATTGATGGTGCATTGGGCTTATCATGAGAACTTCAAGAGCGATATATTTTGTGGCAAACATTGCCTTATATTTACTTTTTTTAGATAATTCATATTACTTCAAAAGAATCATTCTTTATAAATCCAACATCATTCCTGTGTAATTTTCATAAATGGTCACTTAATCACAATTCTCTCATCAATATAACAGAAAAGTCTCAGTAGCTAAAATTATAACCTTCCAATGCACTAACATATATTTTTTTTGGCTGATTTAAATTGCTATATAAACACTTTCCACATTATTTTTTAATCTAATGAAGACAATTCAACTGTGATACTAAGATTCCAATTTTGGTCTTTGAGTCAATTAATTATCTCTTGGGAATTTTTAGTACATGACAATTACTGGGAAATAAATAAACTGGAAATATCCTGTGGGTTCCCTTCTTCTAAGGTAAAGATAGACTGAAAAAAATACAAAATTAATAGAAGACCAATAATGACTTTTGACAAATTAATTTACAAGTTCTCCGTGAGAAGACAAATGCAACTATCCCCAATTAAATCCAATTATATTTGAACAGATTCAAAATTTAAACTTTATAGAAAAAATTTAAAGACCTTCCTTCACGTTTTGTTTCGTTTTACGGACCTTTCCTCACATTTGCAATATTACGACTACAACTCTTATATTTTATTTTATTTATTTCTAATAAAAAATAATGTATCTGAATTGATTTGTCCTCTCTGAAATCATGTTCTTTTAATTAATATTATCTTCAAAAAGTTATTTATCTTTTAGAAATATTAAAATAGAATCGTATGAATTGTTCACCATTACTCTTGAGGTTGTTGTATAAAGGAGGTAGACGTAACATTGAAAATATTAATTCATATTTATTATAATTTTAATATTTTTTAATATATAAATTTATATTATATATCAAAAATATATGAACTCATATTGAAATATTGAATCCGCCCCCTGAATTTATATTCCTCTTTGCCTGTGTCATGTCTGATGCGTATTTGGGAGAAGACTTCTAATTCTTTAAAAAAAATTAATTCCAAATAATTCAAAAATGGGTTAGATGAAATCGCTAATTCTTTTTGCTTTCCAATTTTTTAATTTTATAAAGATGATGTTTCATATATTTGTTATCTCTCCCGAGTATACATTACATGAGAAGTAATTATTTATTCTTTTTTGTCATGTTTGAAGTTTGGATCATAATCTTACGTCCACACTTTATTAATCATTAAAACAATAGTTGATTCTTGCTTTTAATTTATTTTAATTCTTCATCGAATAATGATAACTATCTTTGTCAGCCGCCTCAACGTCAAACAAACATTTGCCTATTTATATACCGTCGGTTCATTTTTATTTATTCAGTATTGACTTGATATATTTTTATAAAATAATTGAATTATGCAATGAGAATTGATTAAAGTTAATAATGTATGAATTAGAAATCGAGTATAATGAACGAGTAAAAATAAATTGGATAGAAGTACCAAAACATGTCCTCAAATCATTGTCATTCTTAAATTCCCACTTGCTAATAAATTATTATAGTATTATTAATACTTTATTATCTTTGTCCTTTCAATTTGAACCAACTAGGATGTTTCTTTTTATTTTAATTTTTAAATTCTTGAACCAATTTGATATGTTTGACTAATGCATCTAAATCTTAAAAAAAAAATGAACTATACATTATAAAGCAACCCCATTACTTCTTTTCCCTTCATCTACTTTCAACATTTATGATTTTATCCAAATTCTTGAAACTATGAAAAGTTTGAAACTTTACTATCTTTTTCCCTTTTTAGTTTTCTCATTTCTTGTTTTGTCTTTCCCTTTGATAACAGAATCAAGAATTCTGTTTAAAGGTGATTCTTTTTCAGTTAAAGATGATTCACATTTCATTACTTCTCCACAAAAAACATTCACTTGTGGTTTTTATCCTATAGAAAGTACTACTAATGCTTATTATTTTGGAATTTGGTATACAAATTCAAGAGATAAAACTGTTGTTTGGAATGCTAAACAAGATAGGCCTGTTAATCTCAAAGGGTCAAAGTTGACATTAAGAAAGAATGGAGCTTTAGTTATAACTGATGTAGATGATACAATTGTTTGGCAAACAAACACAACATCATTTGATGTTGAAAAGGCTGAGGTTCTTGAAACAGGAAACTTAGTATTGAAGAATCCTAAAGGTGATGTTTTGTGGCAGAGTTTTGATTTGCCTACTGATACTTTATTGCCTAATCAAAAATTTACCAAGAATCATAGATTGGTTCCTCCTTTAAGGAAAGGGAGTTTGTCACCTGGATACTTTAGTTTGTACTTTGATAGTGATAATGTTTTGAGAATGATTTATGATGGTCCTTTAGTTTCGAGTATATACTGGCCTAATCGCGATAGGGAAGTGTATGGGAATGGTAGAACTAGTCAAAATAGTAGTAGATCTGCTTATTTTAATGGAATGGGAAGATTTTTCTCAAGTGATATGTTGCAATTCAATGTTTCTGATATGGGGTTTGGGGTATTGAGAAGATTGACTATAGATACTGATGGGAATTTGAGAATGTATAGTTTGGATAACTCGACAGGGTTATGGAAGATGTCGTGGCAAGCTATTGCACAGGCTTGTATTGTGCATGGAATATGTGGAAGATTTTCGATATGTACTTATGTATCGAAGCCTAAATGTACATGTCCTCCTGGATATGAGATGGTTAATGGAAGTGATTGGAGTAGAGGTTGTAGGGCAATGTTTAGATCAAGAAATTTGGAGTCTAGACATGTCAAGTTTGTGGAAGTTCCTAATGTTGATTATTGGGGTTTTGATCTCAATGCCACTACTCCGTTGTCATTTGAATCTTGTAGGGAATTGTGCTTGGGTGATCCACGTTGTCGTGCATTTGTCTATAGGCGTACTGGGGAGGGATCATGCTATACTAAAGGCATCCTTTTTAATGGATACAGGTCTCCTGGTTTCCCTGGAAGTGTGTTCTTGAAACTCCCTATGAATCTAAGTGCATCAGAATCAGGTCATTTGATGCTTGAAGGTACTGATGCAAAATGTGGATTGAGTCCCGAAAACGTTCTTTTTGGTTCTCCTTCTATGTATGTATTTGATTTTAAGAAGGTGAAGTGGATTTATCTTTACTTGTTTTGTTTCACCCTTGGTGGAATAGAGATTCTGTTCTTCGTGTTAGGCTGGTGGGCGTTGTTTAGTAAACATGGGATTCCTGCTTCCATTGAGGACGGGTATAAAATGGTGTCATCGACTCAGTTCAGGAGGTTTACGTATACTGAACTTAAGAAAGCAACGAAAAACTTCAAGGTTGAGCTAGGAAGAGGAGGTTCAGGAGCTGTTTACAAAGGAGTTTTAGCAGACGGAAGAGCGGTAGCAGTGAAGAAACTTGCAAATGAGTTTCAAGAAGAATTTTGGGCAGAGATGACTACCATAGGAAGAATCAACCATATGCATTTGGTGAGGATGTGGGGATTTTGTTCTGAAGGGAGACGTCAGCTTTTGGTCTATGAATACGTCGAGAACTCATCACTTGACAGGCATCTTTCCAGGGCTGATATTCTTGTATGGAAACAAAGGTTTGCAGTGGCACTAGGGACAGCCAAAGGTCTGGCATATCTTCATCATGAATGTCTTGAATGGGTGATTCATTGTGATGTGAAGCCTGAAAATATACTTCTCGATAGTGAATTCGAGCCCAAGATTGCAGATTTTGGACTTGCAAAACTCTCCCAAAGAGGCGGCCCTGGTTCAGATTTCACAAAGATTCGCGGTACTAAAGGCTATATGGCTCCAGAATGGGCTTTGAACCAACCTATAACAGCAAAAGTTGATGTTTATGCCTTTGGGATTGTAATACTAGAAATGATCAAAGGAAGTAGGCTGTCAAGTTGGGTGGTGGATGATAGTGAATGTGATCACGAACAAGATTCTCAGCTCGGAAAATTTGTCTGGATGGTGAAGAGGAAGATTCAAAGTGAAGAAGATTCTTGGTTGGAGAAAATTGTCGATCCACGACTAGAAGGCAAATTTAGCAAGAACCAGGCAGTGACACTGATTGAAATAGGCCTTTCTTGTGTAGAGCAAGACAGAAATAAAAGGCCTACAATGGCCTCAGTGGTCCAAACATTGCTGGATTGTGAAGATGAAACAACACAAATAACATAGGAATTTATTTCCCTTTCTAAATGTAAAGAGTGATTGGAAAATGAATAAACCATTTTGTTTTTTCATCTTTGACTATCATTGGTATTTTTCTTCAACTGAAAAATCACTAGCAAACTCTTATAATTCTCTTAATGTCCGCGCGTTAACTTCTGCAATCTTGATCATACTAGCTAATTCTGTGATGGAAATCTTTCATCTTTAACTAATATTTGACTCATGATAGCATGGAAATTGCAAAGTTTTTTACTTGAGGACTCAAAACATACATAAACAACAATAAGTGGTGTCTGATGAGGGTAAGATGATGTACGCAGCCTTACCCCTGCCTTTGGGGTAGAGAGTAAGGTTGTTTCCAACTGACCCTCGGCAACGTGAAATCTCAACTAAACAGTCTACATTAGTAATGTCCCATGTTTCCTTCTTATGCAACATAGGAGTATTATAAGTTACTGTCCTTATATATGACTAGTGGAGTAATATCATTTGGTCATGATCACAAACCAAAATACATACACTCTTTCATACCCTTTTTTCCTTTCATTCTTAATATTTTCTTCCTTTTATCCATGTAATCTAAAGGGGAGTCGGCAATAATAGTAAAGTTGTGTTTGTATGACTTATAAGTCACAATTTTAAGTCGTGGAAGCTGTCACCAAAGCTTGCATTACCATCTATATCACACCCCCTTCGGGTGTTGCGCTTCTCCATATCTTGCTAACACGGGATGCTTTGTGCACAAATACACTGGATCACTCATTAATTGGCAAATGCATTTAAAAAGTGGCAAAGTGTTGACGTGGGACACTACGTATCATAACCTAGGCGAAAAATTTATCTCCCGTCATCTTTATTTTCTGAGTAATTCACTCATAGTTTAGCTATAACAGATAAAATTTAGCTATTTAATATGACAAAACTATTATAACGCTTAAAGTTGAGTGACCACATGTAAAACTAACCTATTATGGTTGTAGATTTGTATCAATAGAGTAAATCCAACTACAAAAAAATTAAATTTTATATATCGATCAACACGGTACAAAAATATTTCCGCAATCAAATTAGTTAGAAAGAAATTACCTACAAATTTTTGTAATAAACATTAATCGGTAAGTTAATAAAAGTAGCAATTGACCTGCTCTATATAATAGATTAAATTAAGGTATACTAATAGTGTAAAAATATTGGTAGTTAGTACCATGATTGTTTTGACGAAAGAACTGTGACTTTAATGTACTACTTTTATTTTTTTTGTGTGATAACAAGTTGATCATGTGTTTTTAGTATTAATTTGAGGACTAGTTTAGCAATTTTAATCATAATTTTAATTAGGAAAATTTTTCTGAACTTACGCTCCAAAATAAATTTTGTACGTTAAAACTGATGAAAGATTATACCTCACAATACTTTTACCTCCGCAAATCATTTTGGTGTGTTTTTTACTAGAGTAAATTTTAGGTTTAGCAAATATAAAAATCATATTTGTATGCTATAATTATAGTTTGTATAATTGCGCTCCATAACAAACTTTATGTTTGCTATGACTATTAATATGTATATTTCGGTATACATATACAAAAGAATCAATTGTATAATCTGTTTCGGTATACATATACAAAAGAATCAATTGTATAATCTGTTTCGGTATACATATACAAAAGAATCAATTGTATAATCTGTGTTTGTAAAAAGCGAGAAAGAGAGAAAGACAAGAAAACTGGGCAGGGGAAGATCTGTATTTGTATAATTATAAGTGTATAGGACGAAAATATATGTATTTGTATTTGTATATACAATTTTCTCTCGCTTTATACAAACACAAACGCAAACGCAAATTATACATTTGTGTTTGTATAAAGTGAGAGAGACGAGTGAGAGTGGCGAGATTCTCTGGGGGAGAGGCGAACGAAAAGATATGTATATATACAGTTTTCTCTCACTTTATACAAACACAAACGCATTTTATACATTTGTGTTTGTATAAAAGTGTGCCAGCGAGAAAACGAGAGTGGCGAGCGAGAATTTCAGGGAGAGAGAAGAATGGCAACAGTATGCTACGAGTTACAATTAAATCAAACTGTGGTTATAATATTTAATTTGAATTAATAGTTTACTATTTTATACAATTTCCCCTTTTTACTACGACCCGCCTCAAGACTCACCAAATATACTAATAAATTGATGATATATAATTAGTATGTGTAATCACGTGTAAGACAAATTACTATTTGCAACTAAACAATTTTAATACTTGCTTTAAAAATTTCATTGTGGAAAATATAATAATAGAGGTTTCCATGCTATCTTAGGCCGAATTTTTCTCTGTTGTTTTATTTTCGCCATTAGAAAGATGCTCAGAAGTATTCTTATGCACGAAGACGTTTTTCTTTAATATATCATGTCCTTTTTAGATCTCTTATATCTTAATAATATCGTACAATAATTCTAACACAATTTTTTTTTATAAAAAATCTATTGGAGAACATTTATTCTTTCCATCTTAATTTTAATTCAAGAAAAAGAGTTCAACATTTAGTTTCGTCGAAATACGCTAACCTTAAAATTGTTTTAAAAGCCTTATTTTGACAAGTGTACTAGTTTATTTTTTAGGAATCTTATGTAAATGTACTCTTTAATTACTTAGTTTACTAATATGATAGAAGTATATACTTCGATTGTATATGTTCTATATATTGTGTATAAATATGTATATTTAGTATAGAATATATATTATTTATATAATATGAAGTAGATGAGAATGATATTTAATCGTATTTATCATTTTCTTAACGTACAAATTATAATACCTAAAAATAATATATGGATTAACAAAAAAAATCATGTATAAATATGTCGCAACTTCATCTGAACTAATTGAGTATCATACCTTACTTTAAATATATCTTTCCTAGTAGAATTGTTTTTTCTATTATTTAGAAATGAACAAGGGGAGGATGAATGGTGCACTAATTGATTGTGCAAAATAAGAATATAAATTATACTATACATATAGTTGTGATCATTTCATTATTAATTGAGTTTCTAAGGTTATCTTTTCTTATAAACATGTGTCTTACACCAAACTACATGTATCACATTATATTGGATAGATATAGTTAACTCTTTACTATTTTAGTAATGCATTGTTCATGTTGAGGAGTCCAAAACTTTTTGCAATTTCCTTTCTCTCTTGTTGTTTTGAGTGTCATCATTTTCTCTATGTATTGTTGTTGATGCAATAGATGAGGCTTTGTAATGCTTCTGATAAAGTCCTCATGAAACCTGATCAAAATGTCATTATAAGTTTAATTTCAAATTAATCATGGCACCTAACCACCTTAAAGTCACTCAAAAAAATAATAATCTCACTTCTTATTTATATATTTTATTTATACTTTAAATAAAGACAATTTAAGGTGATACTCTTTTTGTCAAATCATTCAAAGGAAAAATCTAATTTTTATATGTTCCTCTGATTCTCTCATCCCCCGCCCCCCACCCCCCCACTCTACACACTCTTGTGAAATTCCTACTAGGTAAACTGGGGCGAAATAAGTAGAGCTTAACCTAGCTTAATCACACAATCATCATCAAATCTTGAACTAATCCTATTCTCATTTTGCTTTTTTTGCTGCATTCTTTCATTTCTAGGCTTTATTTGGGAAATCCCAGAATATTTGTCGACTTTTCTTGAATTAATTTGAGCAAAAAAATTGTGGGGTTGGTAGAAAATGGCTGGTTGTTCATCAGGTATCAGATTATCTCAGTTTACATCTCTGAAAAATGAAATCTTTATCATGGGGTCCATTAAAGACTCCAACTTTACGTTTGTTAAGAGCCAAGATTTTGTGGGTATCAGGAAAATCGGTTATTTGGTTTGTCAGAACAACTACAAGTCAAGATTTTTGGTTAAGAGTTCATTGAATCCAGAGGGTAACTCAACATCTGGTGTTAGAATAGAGACAGTGCTCAAAGAGAATGATACTTATTCTGTTGGGAAAGATGTAAGTCTTCTTGATGCTGATAATGGTGGTGATGGGGAAGGAGATTTAGCTGTTGGGAATGGTGGAAATGGGAAATACCCTGGTGGTGGTGACGGTGGTGGCGGCGGTGGCGGAGGTGGTGGAGGGGACAATGGAGAAGGTGATGAGGAAGAAGAGGAATTTGGGCCATTACTGAAGTTTGAGGATGTGATGAGAGAGGCAGAGGCTCGTGGGGCTACACTTCCTGCTGATATGATAGAGGCTGCAAAGAGTGTTGGGATCAGAAAGCTACTTTTGCTTAGATATTTGGACTTGCAGGTAAAAATTGATTAGGTGAAAATGATTAACCTGTTTACAAAATGGTTTATTGGACATGTGCATTTTGATTGTTTCTTTGATTGGCAATTTGTGGTTTCGTGAATGTAGGGGTCAGCTTGGCTCGGCGCTGCAATGAGGTCGTGCGCTATGCTGCGGAACAGAATGTTGGCTGATCCATCATTTCTTTTCAAAGTTGGAACTGAGGTTTGTGTTAAGCTTGATTTTGATATTGCTGTTCTTTTAATAAATCATTGAGCTGTAGTACAGTAGAAATAGTTGCTCTTTGAGCTACTGCTATTAGTGTGCATCATGTTGTGTCTGTGATTCTGTTTACATATCTTACGACTTGGAGCAATTAGTAATTCTAGTTGTATAACCATGCTAAACTTGCATTACATGTGGTGAATTTCTATGGACCTTGAAAGCACGTGGCACCTTACCTACTGTTCATTGTTTTTTTGTTTCGTCGTGATGTTTATACTTGATATGCTTTTAAACTTTGAATTCACGGGTTCCGTTGGTTCTGTGATGTAGATAGTCATTGATACTACTTGTGCAACAGTAGCAGAAGTTCAAAAGAGGGGCAAAGATTTTTGGGCGGAATTTGAATTGTATGCTGCAGATATGTTGGTTGGCGTTGCTGTCAATGTAGCTCTAGTTGGGTTGCTAGCACCATATGCTCGAATTGGGCAACCGTCCGTATCTCAAGGTTTTGTTGGTCGTTTTCAGAGAGCTTATGGAGCACTTCCAAGCAGGTTTTGACTTATGCAATCCCTGTGATATTATTGAATATTGCATTTAGTTTGAGCACTATTTAGAAGATTTTCACTTTAATTACTCATCTGCTGCAGCGTTTTTGAAGCTGAAAGGCCAGGGTGTAGATTTACATTGAATCAGAGAATTGCTGCTTATTTTTACAAGGTAAAACTTGCATAATTGAAGTACATGCTATAAATGGATTGCAGTATTTACATATGTCATTCTCTCCTGTTCGTAATAGTTCTTTTCATAAATGCATTCAATTGTGTAACTTACAGTTCTTCATATTTCTTTAGGGCATCCTATATGGATTCGTCGGGTTTGGATGTGGTATCATTGGCCAAGGAATTGCAAATATGATAATGACTGCCAAGCGGTTTGTTTCTCTCTGATATCACTAATACTACTATTGTGGCTGTTATTTGTTGTTGTTGTGACTTGTTGTTTTTCCTGGTTTAGTTTACACTTTACATAGATGCTGCTTGAAGCAATTATAAATTTCTGTCTTACTCCTTCCTGGATTTGAACTTTGGATTCATCGGGAACCAATGATCATACTTTTGGAGATTCATAATCTAGAATTCTTCATTTCGAAACTCGAACCCCAAAATGTTGCATTGTTTTAAATTAGTGTTCTACTTCTCCAGTTAGATATGTATATTTGAGTGTCAAGATACAGGATGGACCCACGTGGAGCACTATGGGAGTTCGAGCAACCATTGTCTTTGATGCGGTATTTTATTTGAGCAACTAATACGACAATAAATATTATTAATTCAGCACCCATGAACAAAATAGTCTGGTTGGTGCTTTGGTTTGGAAATGCAACAGGGAGCTCCTTACCTCTAGCGGTCGCAGGATTGAACCCTTCTCTTGACCATTTTGACACTAATCCCCTCAATGTTTTGATTCCTCTCCGTCAACTTTGATTCCTCTCCGTCAACTTTATTCGCTTCATTTTGACTTTTCTACTTTCCATTTTATTCTTTCTCAAATTTCGTGACCCATTCTTCTCAAAAAATGAATTGGTCTTTTCCTTTTCTTCTTTTCTTTTAGTGCGTTTTTTCTTTAATTTCTTTCCCTCCAAACCTCATCAAACCAAAACAAACAAAACTTCATCTTCTCCGATTATAGAAAATTCATGTACGGTTTTAACCTTTTTGTAGTTAAATTAAAACTCTATCTAAAGCTAATAGCTTTATGTTGAAGTCATGTTCAATTATGCATCCGTTTACTTGGTGTAGACACCTGATGCATGTAATTTTATACTGATATTATTTATTGTGTATTTAGTGTATGAAAATCAAAGGATAATTGTGAACAAATTGTCCTTTTTTAACTATAGCTAAAGCGAGTGGAGCACCCATTACTTCAAAATCCAAGATCTGCCATTATCAGGATATCCGATTTTGTTTTCCTTCGCATAAAGAAGATATTACATTTTTCATTTTTTTTTATAAACTAGTTCTAATGCTTGATATATAAGGACTAAGGAGCTAACTTTAGGAACCAAACCATTGCATTTCCTTTTTTCACCTGTTCTTTCATAATCCGGATTGAATGGCTATCTTGCCATTCTTTGGTTTTGTTTTCTAAATGAGAGCTTTGGATGTGTAAGAGACAATGGTTATGCAATTTGGTGGAGGACAAGGTCAATGGAAAAGGCCTTGACGATGTTTAGAGGGGAGGGGACAGGAGCAAGGTGATGGTGCGTAGATTCATAATGGATCTGTCACAGAGAAGGGTAGGGCATCTGGTTCCCAAGCAAGAGAGGCTGGGTGGAGATGCATAAAAGAGTAACATCACAACTTCTAATTTCAGGTGAATATAAAAACTAAAGAGTCGCATCACCAAGCTATTTCGTCTAAGTACATTTCAACCTTTACATTTCTGAAAGAGTACAGATCTGTTGCATCTTTGGTGATTATCAATTATCTTAACATTCAAAGTTACTTTAGATCAAATTTAGAACCTCGGGGTTGTCAAACCCAGTGTTGTGAAAGGCAATCGCCAATGGCGAGAATGGAGGCGACCCTTCATCGCCTATTAGCTTTGTGGCATTGCGATCTTCAAAAGGTGACGTCCATGGCGACAAAGGTGTCGCCTTTTGTATTTTCTTAAAAGAAGGCGACCAATTTAGGGTTTTAAAAGTTAAAAGGTAATTTTAGGGTTTCCTTTTCATATTTGCGCAATTGCACTCGACTGTGACTCCAGCCAGTCGACTTGACTAGACTTCTCCAGTGACCATCCAGTCTTTTCCGGCGACTCCAAAGTCCAACCATTACGTATTTCTTCTTCCTCGGTTTCCTTTTCATTCTTCTTCTTCAGTCTTCAGAGTTACTTCTACCTCGGTTTTTTTTCTCAGTGTTTTGACTTTTGTTCTATTTCTTTCTCATTCAAGTTCTAGATTTTTAGTATCTACTATCTATTTTCAGTTTTTGAATTGAAATATTTGCTAATATGTTATTGCTATTGAGGTTTTGATTATTTATATATGCAATTAATTATTTTAATTTTTTAATATTAAATGGCGCCGCACTTCAAAAAAGCGAGCACCTCGCCTCTCCTTGTGGCGAGGCAGTCGCCTTTCACCTTCCAAAACACTGGTCAAACCCTTAGTCATGATTGAGCCCAACTCCAGCATTGGAAGATTTTGAAATTGAGAGGTACTGTTAAGGATGATTCAGATCTGATTAGGGAGGTAATAGTACCAGAGCACTTTGGAAGTGGTAGATGCCCAAGGGAGGAAGGGACGTAAGGTTTGCCTAATTCTACTTACCAAAAGAAAAAGGAATCTAATTTCAAGTTTAAGAACATCGAGTAGGGCTGCATTCACAAGGCAGAATCCAGATGCTTCAGGAAGGGGATGTACTCGGGACAACACAAGGCAAGCTTTGTCCTTTTAGCACGTGGCCAATGCTAAAAGGACAAGGCTTTCCTCAGACAAGATAGGCAAGTAGCTGGTTAGGCTGTAAACCCGTTGAAGCAAGCCCTTGGTGCTTCACTGCTTTGATAAGGAAGAAGGAATCTAATCAACTGCAATTCTGGTTGGGCATGGAAAACTGCTGGAGTTCAAACTGAAGGATCTGAGAACAATTCTTTTGCCCTCATAGACAAGTACATATGTAATGATTGTCTCGATGGTCATGAGCCCATGCAAGACCGAAGGAAACCTGTTGATGCCACTGAAGATATGCATAATAGGCCAAGCTGTTGTCTCAACAGGGATATAAGGGAAACAAACTAATGGCTATGGTTTCATGTAAGAGACCAAAGCCTAAATCTGTCTCCATGTGCTGCCCTAGCAAATTTTAGCAAGTTTAGGATGTTGCTGGGAACAACATTAGTGAAACTAGCCCAGTAAGAAAATTTGCGAAGGATAGAGTTTAAGGTTTGATGGCAAGGAGGAAGTAAGAAGATTGTGGGGGTACCAACACCATGTGACTTATCAAAATTCAAAAGAAGGCTGGGTGTGAAAGCAAAACCTTTCAGCCAGTAAGTGAAGGATGGCTGCTTAAAGAAGTGGTATGATTATGATTGATGAGATAGGAGCTCAAAAGAGGGGCATGAAGCATCATCTCCTTGGATTTTTCTTTGAAGAAGGAAGAATTTAGCAGTGGACAGACTGGATGCCCTCATTTTGCAATTCCACTAAGCTACTGTTTGAGTGACAGTGCAAACGTCAATATTAATTGATCAAAAAAGTAAACCATAGCACCCAAGGGTGTAGCCTAGTTGCCCATGAAGTAGTTGGAGAACCATAAGGTCTCAGATTTGAATCTCAGCGGAGGCGAAAATACTGCATAGATGATTTCTTCTCATCTACTAAGCCTTGGTGGGTAGAGTTACCCGGTACCTGTGCTGGTGGGAGGTAGCAGGTACCAGTTTCAAATTAAGTTCCGAATTAGTGGATGCTGCCAAAGGGAGCGGCGATGCCATACGCAAAAAGGAAGGCTGGAATAGTCAAGGTGCATAAGTTGGGACGGACACCACCGTCATCTAAAAAAAAAAGTAAACCAGGAAAGAAGTGACTGTAATATCTTTCAGAATCCATTGTCAAAAAATATGATTCAGTATCTTGTGCTAAGTCTTAAGTTTCAACTGGTGTTTCACTTTTTTATCATAGAATTACCTTTTAATGCTTTCAATGCAATTCTTGATCATACTAATGATAAAAATATATTTTGTCTCGTCTTTGTATGGTGTCTTGTTTAGTAATTCTGATGGAAAAATGTATTCCGAAAAGTAAAAGAATAAGGGGAAGTTAGGTTTGCAGATGGTAACTGAATTATGAGAAGTCGAGGTGTCCTCGTGCATTTTATGGGTTAACCCATTGCACTGAAGTAGATATATCTATTATACTTCTTTTATCTGATACGTATCTCTTCATCTATTTCTTAACTGGTTCATATTAAGTTAAATACCTTTCCCTTATAAATTTTGATGGTTTTCTCAGAAACCATGTCCTTGTCTAACCCTCTCCTGATTCATCATAAGCGGTGTACCACTCCCAGCATCAAAATCTGCATGGGACATTACTTGATTCGTGATGTCCAAAAGAGATATGTTAGATTGGTTAGTTAGTCATACTGGTCTAGGGTGTTGTAATGTTCTCCCGAGTTATTTCATAACTATGAAAGGATCAAGAAATCAGACTGGCTGATGATATTACATGAATATCAAAAGTAGAACCTTGAAAGCTAAGTTTTTAAGGAATATTTGTTAGGCACATCATTTTTTATTAATCTTTAGGTTCTACTTTTCTTGGTTGAACCCCAGAGGTTGAGCGGAGTCCCCTGCAGATTTTCTTTCCTGCAGCTAATAATTTGTGTAGCGTGACAGTTTGATGTATGAGTCTGTATATGCTCTTGTTGTTGATCAAAGTAGACATTATACTTCTTTTAACATGTTTGTGTTGTCCCTTTCTTACTAACATGTTTGTTCATCAGGAACGTCAAGAAATCAGAGCACGATGTTCCTATTCCACCTCTTGTAAAGAGTGCATTACTTTGGGGTACGCCTTCACTTCATTCCTATATGTTCCTGCTTTTGATAATAAAGTTCGTAAAGCAAACCCTTATCTACCAGCTACATTATGTATGCTGCGTGCTTTATATTTTCTGATTCCTGTTTATCTCTTTCCAGCTCTTCCTGTATATTATCATTGAGTTGTCTTGTTGAAAATTCTAGACTGTATTATAGTACTTGTTATTTTGAAATGCTGAACTACTTCCACTGAGACCATCTTCTGGTTATTTAACGATTCCTTGCATCATATAGCATTTTTTCCACAAAATGAATTAAGTCAATGAGGATATTGCATGACATAATGTTGTAGTACAGGGGAGATTTACAAATTTTTGTAGTCAATGATGATATTGCGATTTGCGTGAGAGTGATGAGGCAATCAAGAAATCACATGTTTCTTTTCAAAATTTGACTAAATTAACTCTTATATCTGGTAAAGGTTGAAAATTTTGGACTTGAATCTTCAAATTGTACCTTCCACTTCCTACCTTCTGAATAAAGTAAAATGCATATTCTACTCTAGTGTTTCTTGAATTATGTTGCGTTTTATCTTTCTTTGATGCATCGTCATTGCAAGCTGCGTATTTTTCTATAACTTCCATCTTGCCTGCCTGCCGGCTCTGATTTGGTTAACGGATATGTTATATTGTTATATGTAGGTGTTTTCCTTGGAGTTTCTTCAAACACCAGGTTACAGATTGTGACCGGATTAGAACGTCTGGTGGAATCTTCTCCAATGGGAAAGCAGTTTCCGCCTGTTGCAATGGCATTCACGGTTGGTGTGCGATTTGCCAACAATATATATGCTGGAATGCAGTTTGTAGACTGGGCGAGGTGGAGCGGTGTGCAGTAACTGTATCTTTATGCTTCTTTTCTCTTTCGGGCATTCTCAGGAGGATCATCAGTGGTTCTTCGCTCGAAATCAAGACCTTAGAGTTAGAGATGGAGGCGACTTATAACTAAGCCAACTAGTTTTTAAACTTGTTTGTGCTTCTAGCTCAATAATTCCATCTTTGTTGTATTCTAGTTGATGAATTTGAGTTTTGGTTACACTAATAACAAAGGAAACATGTTTGCCCCTAAAGATATGTGATGTGTGAGCTAGAGACACGTCACGAGTTCGAACCCTGCTGCGGATTATAAGGTTAGGATTTAAGTGGAGAAGGGTGGAAGGACGGGCCTATTATCGTTGAGTTTCGAATCATGAAGGATTCTGATTTTATGATTTTGAAATAAAGCTGAAAATGACTCTTTAAAAAAACCTTTCAAACTAGTCATTCAACCTTTTCATGGGAATTAGTAATACTCAAGTCTCATTATATGTGATACTTTTTCTAGTAGTTTTGGAAAAATATTTTGAAATGTACGATAATAACTTACTCAGTGTAGTTTCATAAGTTGGGTGTGAGCTGAGGAAGTTGGGTGTGAGCTGAGGAGGATGGTGTGTACGTTGCTGGGGTGGACATGGTACCATAGATACTACATACTATATCGAAATAAAAAAAATTGATACCATAGTTTCGATATTACGGTATTTGGTATGCATTTTTAAAAAGTTTGTTTTTGGTATTAGTTAAAAAATATCAAAATGCTTAACACCGTATTGAGGTATTTAGTTTCATATAAAATTTATACATATTATTATAATGCTGACAAATTATTATCATCATTTAGATGTTGGAACTTTGATTATATCTTGATTGAAATATCTTCTTTGGATGATTGATTAACAAAGGGGATTGCTTGTATTTTGTTTTAAGTAGTTCTATATGTAAGGCGTAAGTATGATATAATTGAGGTGTTTCTTGAAAAGTCAAAGACATAATTATTTATAATATGAATATACGTAACTCGAAGTCGGGTGTCGATCAAACTATGATTATTAATTTATCATGCCATAATATATCAAAATTGAATTTTGAAATATTCAATTATAATTTAGTATGATAATAATATAATATTTTAAAATATCCAAAATCGAAATTATCGAACCAAACTTTTGAATGTGTGAGTTAGTGTCAAAATTCTAAAGCGTAATGATAATGCTATCTCAACATTCTTCGTAAAAAGAAGAGCCAATGTGTAACAAAAATACTTTGTGATAATTGTTTAACCTTTTGAAATTAATTTTGCAGATAATCTTCATACATTTGATTACAAAAAATAATTTATAAATATGTAATGACTATAAATAGTTATATTTCCTTCGTTCCATTTTGTGTTTTAATTTGATTGAACATAGAATTTTTTTATAAAATTAGGGAGATATTTTGATTTCATGTTATTAAACTAAGTGTGTATAATATATTTAAAATATCTTTTGAATTTTCTAATCTTAAACATGTCATGGAGATATTAAAAAATTAAGAATTTTTTTTCAAAATGTCAATATTTTAACATTTAATAGGTACCATTGTCAACACTTTCAATATTTAGTAAAAATGTCAAAAAAAAATAGTTTATTATGTATCTTATTTAAGTTTTTATTATTTGTTTTAATTGAAAGAATACAATTGTTAAATAACAGGAGAAATTTAGGGGAGAGAATAATTTTAAAAAGGAACAATCGCTTAAAAGTCTCATCAGTTACAAAAATCAAAACTAAATATTTCATCGGCGACCCCATTGTTGATCAATTTTCTCATTATCGATATTCAAGATTTAATTGAAAATACTGAATCTCTGATCAATTTATTTTGATTAAAATCTAATTTTTTTTTTCTGTTTGGTAAGATAGATTTGAACGAAATAGGACAAAAAAATTGTTGACAAGCAGCTTTGGAGAAGGATTTTTCTGCTGGGAGTTCGATAAAATTGGTGGAATACAAATTGGACAAGATATTAGTTAATTGTTTCATCCTTAATCTGTTTCTAATTGATTATAAATTTGATATGAATTTTTTTACATAATTGTAAACTGTATCTATTTTCATTGTTAATTGTATATATTATGAACAACGTATGACTAATTAGTTTTTGGTGGATGCGTTGAATTTTTTTTGCTTGTTGAATACGAAAATAATAATGGATTGTTTGAAGACATGCTTTTTTCATTGGCTGTTTGTGTTTAGTTTTTTGAATCAAATTGTATCCCTACGGAAAACAAATTGGAGCAGGTACAATTTTTTACGACAATTGTACTGTATCTTCATTTATTTATTTGGTTATTTGTTTTCTGTTTATTGAACTTCATTGTATCCCTTATTGAAAAGGATATGATCAATGTAATGTATTTTGTAAGTGTTTGGTCTGAATACTATTTCAATATTTGTTTAGGATACATATATGTTGGCAGACTTCAAAAAGAATTGTAATGCACTTGAAATTGTTTAATTCAAAACAAGATAATATCACCATTGTAAAGAAATAGTATTTTAACGTATATACAAATACAAATATGTTGGCGGGCGTAGCATATAAGTGAAATGGAAAAAATATAATTTTGTTATTTTAGTAAAGCTCAAAAAATGCTCGCTGAAAATGAAGAACGATCAATACATATGACGGTATGTTGTGTTTTTACATTTTATTTTGTATTTCATACATTAATCTATATCCATGTAAAATTTGTATCATGCAATTTGATTTGATTTTGCTTAACAGGTAGTTGCAATGTTCACCATGAAGGTACAACATTTATTGTTTGCCTGGAAAGGAAAACTTGTACATGTAGGAGATTTCAAATGGATGAAATACCATGTTCGCATGCTTGGGCTGTTTTAAAGAAGAAATTTCTTGATTCTGAACCGTATTGTTTTGACCTTTATAAACCAAATACATTACTTGTTACATACAACAATTCAATTACTCCATTACCTGATCGAATCGATTGGAATGTACCTGGATATATAGAGAATGAAGTAGTGAGGCCATCAAAATTCAAAAAACTACCTGATAGGCTACCAAAAAAGTTTCGTGATAAATCGTAGAGTGAGCTATATGGGAAGAAGAACAAGAATTCTTGTAGTACTCGTGGATGTAAGGGGCATAATAGGCGGTCATGCAGGAATGGACCACGCACTGAATAGTTAGATATGTTTGTATTTTTTGAAAAGTGTTGGATAATTTTGTTTGTCCTTATTTTTATGTAATTGATGTTTTGATCATCTTTAATAAATATTATATTTCGAAATGTATTCAGATGCCAGTTTGTATTTGTCATTTATTATGTATTCATTTTAATATATTACTTCAAACTGTCCTTGTGTAATTGACTTGCTTTTCTGGAAGTAACAGGGGATACAACTATATTGATCTGATAAGTCTTTAATTTATAAAATACAAAGTATATAATTACGACGACTAAATACAAGATGATCAAGACGAAATACAAAATTGTTCAAGTTCAGTATATGTAAAATGAATACAAAAAGTAAACTAACATCTGGTAATTAAAATGTTTTATACGAAAAAGGAAATGATCGACTAGTTTCCGAAAAAAATCGATTTAACTTATAATTTGAAGAAAAATCGATCTTTCAAAAGAGAGTCGCCACTTAATTTTTGTAAGAAATTAAGAAAACTTAAGATTTTTTCAAAAAGATTTAAACAGAATAAAACCATTTGAAAATTAAAGGGGTTCGGGGTTCAATTTACATTCCGAGAAGGTGTTAGGCCCTCGGAATGTCCGCTAACTTGCGGTTGACCAACGACTTGACTAAAATATTTGACTAATTTTAAAAATTAACTAAGTTGGAAAACCTATTTTTTATTTTTTGAAAGGAAATAAACTAAAGGGATTTTTAAGGGAAAAACTTATATGTTGACAAAACAAATAATAAACTAAATATAAATATTACAAATTGATCCTAAAAAGTAAGAAATGATTTTTTCCTTTGGGAATTTAATTAAATACAAACCAAAATAAATAAAAAGGTTAGTGAGTTAATACAAATCAAACAAATACAAGAGAAAGGAAAATATCAAATTTGGGCTTTCGGCCCAAATTCTGAATCTTGCTGGACCTGTCCTGATACTAAGAGTTACCCAAAACATGGATTTGGGCCTAATTAAATCAAGGACCAGCTGTTGGACTATTACTTTGAGCCTTTGGGCCCTTTTTATCCTCAATTGTCATGACATACGCCCAAGCGTATATCTGATGTATACACCATGTATACAACTGGTTCCTGAACTCTCGGACCTATATTTTTATTCAAACTTTGTATTTCTGCATTTTTCGACCTATACTTCCACGTTTTGGACCTGTATATTATATTTTCCTACTGTATAGCCGTGTATACATCAGGTATATCAGCGTATACAGGCCATATCTCAACCTGTTTTCGACTTCCCAGAACCTGTATATTCATCTTTTAACCTGTTCGCCGGTATTTTTGACGCCTTGGACCTGTATATCAATATTTTTTCCTGTATATCATGTATACAGTTGTTGTACACCACTGTATAAAGCTTGTATATCAGTATATACAACTCGTTTTTCAGCTTCCGAGATTTTTATTTTTCGATTCCAATGGCTGGCCGACTCAGTAAAGGTAGAATTGGGCCTCCATGGCCCAATAGAAAAATGCAAGGAGGAGAGATAAAGCCCATGGTGAACTCAAGGCGTATTTCACATGCAAACATAGAAATAAAATAAAATGTAAATAACAACTCAATGGTTTAATATAATAAAATAGTGAAATAAAATAAGTGCTACTGCCTAAATATCACCACACAAGAATTCATACAACCAATTCTAAAATAATCAAAAGAAAATGAAGAGAGAGGAATTTAGCATTTTTTATTTTTTTTTATTTTTTATTTATTATTTTTTGAAGGATAACTTAAAGCATGGAAAAGTAACTACTCTAATGCTTAACTGATGATGGGAGCTATTCATGGTATGACTAGAATTAAGCAATAATTTTTCAACATAGTGGGCAGTGATAATAAAAAAAGAAAAAAAAGAAAGAAGAGAGGGTAGACATGATCAAGTAAAGACTAAGAACATCAGTTAAATACACATGATCCCGACAACCTAAGAATAATAATCAAATTTCCACGATAAATTTATGAATCGGCATTTAAAAGAGACACTACATTAGGACTAAGTTATGCATAGACTACGAAACATAACCCAGGTGAAGAAGACAAATCCCATGGCATCAAGCAAACAGTGACGAAGATTACACTCTATACTCTTTAATCCCCTGGAAAGCTAACATTCAAGATCTGACCACAAATGGTAAGCAAAAATAAAGCATGATGGACAGTGGGAGGAGGATAAAATCAGAGCATAGAGAAAGAAGCAGCCTAATATCATTTATCGACACTTACTTGGATGCATACATTGAGACCTTGGCATGATTTAAAGAGAGAATGACAAAGATATGCTGATGGAGGGATTAAAATTATTCAAGTTGATCATTTTTTAAAGCAAGGAGCCATAACTTATTCGAAAGGAAAAACTAAAATGCATTTCAATTGGTTTTAACTAAGCACAATTCTCCTCCTTTATTTCAAACAAACAAACTGAAAAGAAAAAGAAAAAAAACCAAATGAGGTGTAATCAAATTGCTGGCAGCTCGTGGTACTTAAAGAGATCAGCATGCTACACACATAAAAGAGTAGCGCATTCGCTTCTGAAAGAATTTGAACTAATTGTGCCACAGTTGAGCGTTTCTGTCCAATCCTAAGTGAGATGATCTCGGCTTGTCCATATAAAAATCGGCTGATCACTCCCCCTCCCTTGAAAGCTCCTGGTGCTGCGACTATCACCGGTAAGAACAAAACTTGAACTTTAGCAAACTAAAATATTGAGCAAAAATATGGTTCAGACCGTCAAAACAGGTCACTCTAGGCAGCGAGATAATCACCCTAAGCAATGTGAAGAACGGAAGAAAAGGACAGCCAAATACCAATTGAGTTGAGGCTAACTTAGATACCAACAATAAAATCTCATTTTTAGCATGTTTTAAGGGTGAAGATGATAAAGGTACATAAGTGAAAAACTAATCAGCATAGTAGAACACATTGATAGTGAGAATTTAACACAAGAAAAATGCTCCAACAGCTTGAAACAGATAGCCTTCATACATCGATTCAAAAAGACGAAATCATCTATAGAAGGTGATTTTGAACTTCATGACTGACCTACCAAACCACAGCCAACAACACGAGATTAATAGCGAGATAAAAGACCTTAACAGGGAGAAATTGACCCGACATCCGATGGAATCATCAAGACTTCGAACAAAGAGAACCAAACAACAACATTTGAGCCACAAGCTATTTAAACCACTGATTCGTAATCAACAATGAATCGCAACACTCGCAAGATACTAACATTAAAACATCTCATAATGATTAATAAGCAACCAGTCTCACGCCAGTTTAACAGAAAGATCACACAATCAGACCATAAAACTAAACTACTGTTAATTCACGACAAAGAGACTAAAATTACAACGGAGTGTTACCTTTTCGGGGGCAGCGGACTGGGACGAGACGAGCTTGAAGACGACTTCAATCTCAAAACAACAAACCAAAACGCGAAACCAAACTCGGACAGAGGTTTTCTCGCAAATTCGGATTGGAGAATCGTCTAAAATTCTTAAGTATATAAATAATTGTCCCAAAAAATAATCAAAAAAAAAATCTCCAAAACCAGTGAACGAATAACCGTATTTATAGGCGAGATGGAATCAAAATTAAAGGGGGGAAAACGATAACAATTTGGATGAAATTCCCGAATTCGAAATTCAAAATCCTTTGAGGATAAGGGACGAGATGGAATTAGTACAAATCTCCAACGGAATGATGATGGAGGCCATTCGATTCTTGATCAAGGACGGGTGAGATGCGGAGATTGCTCCATCTGGCATGATTCGAGAAATGGTTTTGTACGAGAGGATACGACGAGAGGAAAGAGGGAGAGGAATCGCGGGCTACGCGCGAGTGAGCAGGGTTGTTGGTCTCGATTTTCTGGGTTTTGCGACTTTGGAAGAAGAAGGACGAACAGTATATGGGTGGGGCTTTCTGTTTTCTGGGCTCTTCTTTGAGAAATAGGAAAATGGGCCGGGTCAGGGGAGGATTGGGCCGATTGGAATTGGTTAAAGGGATTAAGAGTGGGCTGGGAATTAAAAATGGGGTTGGGTTGCTGAAGACTGAAAGGGAAAAAGCCCAAAAACTTGGTCCTTTGAGATGAGGTGAAGAAGGAGGTTAGATTTGACTAAAATTGTAATAGAAATTGATTAACAATTTAGCCAGATGGATTAAAGAGACAACCAAAAAGAGTTAATTTTAGAAGATTCGACTAGAATTCGAATAGGACGAATTAATACAATCAATTTATGAGCTTCTTAATCTCAACAAAATTAAATATTTAACCTAATTATAAACTAAATGATTTAAAATTATAATCATAACTTAAACTAAAATAAATTAATAAAACACGCTTCTCAAACCAACGAAATAAAATAATTAAACTAAATAACTTAAAATTGTATACGTACCTTAAACCATATTAATTTAATTGAATATTTAATTAAGATAAAATCTTTTTGAGACGATTTCCGAAAAATTCATAAATTATGCTAATTATATATAAATATGTAGAAATATGTTTATTATTTGCAAATTATAAAATCTACAAGATTATTTTAAAAACTTAAAAATTGCTTTTGAATCTTATACATATAATTATTTCAAATCGTTGGAAATTAAAGAAGCTCGAAAACTAATTCTACCGGGGAGGATCGAAATTGGGTGTCAACATAAAATACTAAAATATTGTTGAGAAACAACTATGATGAATAGAGATTGAATGAATTAACAAATACATACTACAATTTGGTAATTTAGGTAAACTCATTATGACTTCAAATTTTAATTAAGATTGTATGAATAATCGTGGCAACACAAATTGTATCCGTATTTGAAAGATCGCTAATAAATCCGACCTATCTTAGTGTATTTGAAAGCATAACCATTTGTAGTTAAATTCTCTATTGAGAGATACAACATATGCAATCAATGAAATACAATAATATGTATCAAAAAAATTTAATAATAAATCAACACTTCATAAGATCAAAATGATGACTTTGCAAAATAAACTGCTACAAAAAATTTAATGTATAATAGACAAAATAGTTTAGAATAAAGAAAGATTAACCATACTACAAACTATTGTATTTCAATTGTTTCACTATCATCACGAACTATCTGAGGCCTGTTATGCCTTGGGGGTGCCTCACTATCACTAATGGCTCCGGCATCATTCTTCTGTTGGCCATAGTTCCAAAGAAGTGCAACGTATCTTGACCTTAAAAACATTACATCGAAGTTACCGGCTGGATTTTCTTGTCCATAAGACAACCACTCGGCATAAGCAAGCATATAAATACCGCAATTCCTACGTACTTTAAGAGAAGAGAAAATAAAAATTCAAATACATAAATAAATGAGAATACTAAATTCAAAATAATCTGAAAAATCATCATTGTTTGTTTAAAATGAATACAAATGTATAAAGTTAATATGTATCTTAACTTGACTGGATACAAACAACACTCTTGCAATGTCCATAACTAGAAAATGATACACAAAGCATAATGAATACAAACACATGTAAATACAGTAACTTGTAAAGTTCATAACACAACTACAACAAATATGTCATAACGAATACAAAACAATCAAATAATAAGGAGTGAATACAATATGAAATATCATCACTATTTGTTTTAAAGGAATACAAATGTATAAGTTAATATGTATCTTTATTTAATTTGATACAAACAACACTCTTACAATGTCCATAACTAGAAAATGATATACAGAGCATAGTAAATACAAAAACCTATAAGTACATTAAGTTATAAAATCACACAACACAAATACAACAAATATACCATGATGAATACAAAACCATCCAATAAGAATTCATTAATACAATCTGAAATAGCATCACTATCTAAAGTATAAAAATATCCTTAATTTACTGATTACATACCATGTACATACCTAGAATTGGATGATTTCAAATATGTGGTATTTTACCAAAACTAACAAAATATCCACAAATACAAAAATAAAATAAAATTGGGAATACAATAAACATACAAACAAACGCACAATATCCATATACAATTGCAAATCTATTCAATCTCAATACACATACTTAATAGATTTTGAATACAAAGAAAATTAGATCAAACTGCAGTCTAACATAAAATTATGAAAAATCATGATTTTTGTGATTTTAACAACTTCGGCTGAACAACAAATTACTGAACATGCAAAATAATTAAATACCTCTTCGTCAACCACTTGTTCTTCGTCATCCTTTTCAAGTTCCCCACAAGTAGACGAAGATTCTACAGCTCTGTTTTGAATTTGAAGAAGGTTTTGCACACTGATTGGGTCTTGTAAATGTTTCGATCGTCTCTCTTCCATCATTTTAGCAGCGGATCCTACATTATCTGCTATTTCTTGAGTAATACGTAGATTAAATGATGGAAAATCACTAAAAAATGTTGATTAAGTTGGATACCTCTAGTAATTCTCTTAGATTCTCCCATTGGAGAGTGATTTAGAGTTTATCAAACCCTAAACATGATTTCAACTACAGACAACAATTTTGAACGATTTAAACAAAAATAAAATCAGAAAACAAATCTTAAAAAACGGATAAAGATGCATACCTTAATCAAAGAGATTGTGTGAATATCTTTATAAAATATATTTTCCAATTTCTGAAAGAAAAAAAAATAAAAAAGAAGGAAGAGAGAGAGGCGGGCTTTGAAATGGAGAAGAATTGGAAGATGAAAGTATGAGAGAGAGAAAATATTCCTTTTTTTTAAACATATGAGAAAGAATTAATTGAAAAACGTGTAATTAAGGTGAGATAAAATATGAAGTAAATTAGGATACACAATTTTTTTTTAAATAATGACATTTTGACATTTTTACTAATATTTATAAAGTATGGAGGTTTTTACTAATTAAGTTAGATTTTTTGACTAGTTTGCTAATTTTTTCAAAAAATTAAAGAGAGGAACTTATTTGAAAACGAAACGAAGACTTTCGGATGAGGTCTTAAATATTTGTCATAACACTTTTGTGATTATAAATTTTTAAAAACTTGTGATCTTATTTTCCAAAATATTTATATGACTATAAAAGAATTTCATTAAGAATAAAAATAAAAATTTAAAATACACTTTTTTCAAATTTTAACTATAGAAATGCGTCTTTCTTTTTTAAATATACTTGTAATCAACTCACATAAATTGAAATAGACAGAACTGATAAAGTGACGTTTCTTTTTCTAGAAAAGCTAAAACAGAAATAAGACACATAAGTTAAAATTGAGAAAGAATAATTTTTTTCTACAACTTTTTTTACGTGATTTGTTTAAGATCATAAGATAAAAAATTATTTAAGGCATTCTACATATCTTTAGTTCAAAACACAAAATTAATTACCTATTTACTTTTTTTGATCGTACAAAATTAAAATCAGATAAACAAATTAAAACGGAGAAAATAATAATAATAAAGAATGAGGAGCTAATTATGTGCCACTTCCCAAAAAGTTCCATTAGAATATTCCATTCCTCCCAGTCCCTACCAATGAAAACGTATTTCATCTTTATGCTCTGCTGCACTGGTCAAAGTTGAAGGCAAAAGAAATTCCAATTATCAATTCATTAAAAAATTATTCCTATCAAATTAAAATAAATTACTATTGTTAAGTAATTTAATAAAATAATTATAATTAAATTAAAAAAATCTCTATATTCAAACACATAATATATCTTTAATTTGATGTATATAGTTGATGATACTGACAAATTTTTATCGACCTGCTAAGACTAAGACTTAGACAAACTTCATATACTCTCATTCACGATCCTTATGACATCATACTAATAAGATATGAGTTTATAATTTAAAGATTATAAGGACACTATATATATATATATATATACATACATACACATATACTCTCATTCACGATCCTTATGACATCATACTAATAAGATATGAGTTTATAATTTAAAGATTATAAGGACACTATATATATATATATATATATATAATTTTTTCAAAGTTAACGAGTACATGTGTACCTCACGAGGAATCTTGTTGGGTTGCTTCCAAGAGAGGGACCTAATGTTGATAAATGAGTAAAATTATGGTAGATTAGGAATAAGGTTTTACTAGAGATGAAAAATAATTAGATAATCTCTTTTCATCTTAAATCTTGAAGGATAGATATTCGTTACATGTCTTGGTCAGAGGTAAAATATACTAACAAAATGTATATTTTTTAGATTTTCATTTGATGTTAGATACCTGATTTGAAATTAGATTAATTATTCTATTTTTGAGGCAAAATACTCCTTAAAATGACTTCATTCTCAAAGCCTACATCTGAGTTGCGATGAAAAATCAAATAAAATGTGTTGGTCCAAATAACAATGTTACAAAATAAGCAAGTAAATAAGAGGAAGGCAATTATAATTTATTTATTTGTACAGTGGCAAGTAATAAATAAAAGGGGAACTTTCGCATATAGCCACACAAAAATAGCTTAATTACGTTCCATAGTTATAGTTTTCTAATTACGATTCGTAGCTACATGTTATAGGGAGGAGAGTGGCGAACGAGATTGGGAGAATAAGGAGAGAGGCGAGCGAGAGAGGACAGAGAGTGGAGAGAGGCGAATTGTATATGTATATTTGTCAAATTGTATATTTATATCTATCAAATAATTGTATATATATACCTAATATACTATATATTTGTATATTCGAGGAGCGAGATAGGGAGAGGGAGGAGAGAGGCGAGCGAGATTGGGAGAGAGAGGAGAGAGGCGAGCGAGAGAGGGCCGAGAGTGGAGAGAAGCGAACTGTATATGTATATCTGTTAGATAAGATAACTGATATACATATGTATTTGTATATCTGGCGAGAGAGATTGGGAGAGGGAGGAGAGAGGCGTGCGAGAAAGGTCAGAGAGTGTGGAGAGAGGCTAATTGTATTTGTATATATGTCATATATGTGTATAATTTGGATTTGTATATGTATAAAAGAGGACAAGTGACGTAATTAAAGCTAAAATTAAGCTGCGAGCCGTAATTAATTCAAACTATAGCTATATTAGCTAATTAACTAGTATATGTTTGCTTTTCCGCGTAATTTTCCCTAAATAAAAGTCACAATATTTTATTTAATAAGTAAGCTACATTGCTTAGTTAGGAGAAGAAACGTAACATCTTTTAAGTGCATCATCCTAAATCAGCAAATTTACTTCATGTTTCTGCTCTTCATTTTTATTTATTTTTATAAAAAAAGTCAAATATTTATTTGCCTCCCTCTTAATATATTTAAGATGTTCTTATTAGTTTCCAAAAGCATATAATTTTTCATAACAATTCTCAGTGGGTGACACCGTATATTCTCTTTATTAGTAAGCTTAATTTGTCTCACACTTCTATATTTTATTTCTATACAATAATAATAATATACTTAATAAAATCTCATAAGTGGAATTTAACAAGAATAATTTGTTCAATCATATCTTATCTTATAAAGATAGAAAAATAGTCTCCGATCTAACATTTTCCTTTATAACATAATTTGTAGGTATAACACATAAATATGTTTTTTAACTTGGCGGCAGCTGATATCTACGCCTTTAATTTTGAATGTGCACAAATAAATAATTAAACTTGTATAAAGTTGAATAAGTAGACACGCATTTTTTATGTGACATGATACACTTTTGATGCCATGTAGGACACAAATTGCCACATAGAACGCTTATCTACTTTAATATTTTGACCGTTAACGTTTTACACATGCACACCCAAATTTAAAAGACACAATTACTAATTGAGGTCAAGTTAAAAGACATATTTATGGAGTATACCTAATTTGTAATGTGTGGACATATGAGTTCATTGGTTTGTACACTACATTCAATTCTTTGCCCAATAGATCAATCCATTATTAAAAAAATCAGAAATTTGATGACATCTCTTTTTGTACCACCTCAGCATTTAACTTTTATTAAAGGGAGAGTAAAGATTCCTCCTTTCATCTGAAAAAGAATAGAAATTCAGAGTCTGCCTTAAAGGGAAACAATTTCTAGTAGAATTCAATCAGAATCCAGCTGTATTTCCCTTTTTCCTTCAAGCATCCTTTGACCAGATAAACCCCTCCCCGCGGGTGATGAAATCAAGATTTTTATTAAAGAAGTTTAAAATAGAGAGAAGTATTGATATTTTTAAATTTAATACAAATTATGAGTTTTGATTTTGAACTATAGACAGTCTTCTATGGGACTAATTAAACTTAGATACGCAGTCAATCTGCTACATGACATAGCAAATGGTCTCAAACTCTTGTAGAAACATGATGCTTTTAATTAAAAAAATTGAGATAAGTGTTGAAAACATTCCTAAACTTGACGAGAATTTAAGGGTGTATATTTTACTCATGTTGCAAGATTAGGGTGTATT
Source organism: Solanum etuberosum (assembly GCA_029582245.1). Classification (NCBI taxonomy): domain Eukaryota; kingdom Viridiplantae; phylum Streptophyta; class Magnoliopsida; order Solanales; family Solanaceae; genus Solanum; species Solanum etuberosum. The sequence goes on from JAJONR010002123.1 coordinate 66,601, forward strand.
TAAGTCCAGTTAATCAAATAAATGAGTGTTTTTAAGGCTGTCAATAATTTAGAGATAAAATTAATAATTCGCGCTAAATTTAAAGGTATTCGTTAATTCTACCTGCATTCATCCCTGACCCACCTCCTATATAATCTAAAAAACCCTCTATCCTCCACGTTGTTCTTTGATGCCCTCTCTCGTTCTGCTAAAATCTTGGAGGGTTATTTGGTACGTGGGATAAAATGAAATATATTGTGATTAAATTTGAGATAAAATTTATAATTTATTAGCTTTGATGATATAAATTTATTGGGGATAACATATATCATCAAATGTAATATAAATTTTATTATAAATTTAATTATGGAATATCTCTATTCTATATAATTTGAGATTACTTTTTCTCATAGATTAATTTAGAAATTATAATCTGCATAATAATTTAATTAGTTCGCTCACCGTACGACTCTTGATATTGGTACTCCCTTCATGTTAGTCTGTTTATCTTACTTATTCATATATGTAAGTTCACAAAATTAAATATCATTTTGATATATTTTATTTTTTTTATTTTTTTATTATAAGATTTATCTTTTTTTTTAATATTAAATTAAAATCAGATGAATAAATTGAAATCGAAGAGGAAGTACTTTGGTCAAAGGTCAAAACATGCATCTTTCTTAACAATCTGGAATCCTTTCAATTCTATCTCTGTCCACATAAAAATCTGGTCTTTTGTCATTCTCTGCTATTTATTCTACTCCTACATAAAAATAGTAGTAAAAACAGAACACACATTTTCACTTTCAACAAAACTTAATTCACCCTTTTCAGCTGACGCGGTTTAAAATCAAATCAAAATCGATAATTTGAATCGAAAAAAAATTAATGGTTTATTGGTAATGAGATATTTGTATAATTCGGTATATAAAGTCCTTACTTAGGATTTAGTTTCATATTTTTATTTCTGGCAGTCTCAAATTCTTAGTGTTGTTTTTTAGCAAGATACAATCTATCAACTCATGTGCATGGTTTATTTAGTTTGTCACTATGATTCTAACTGATTTTCAAATATTATTATTTTTTGTGTCATGTTTTAACGGTTAAACTAATAACGATCAATAATTGATAATTGATAAGTCAAACCAATAAACTTTAAAATCGAACCAAACCGATCGATACACAACCTTATTTTTCACAACAAGACAAATTCATTTAAATCCACTTTTATTACTTAATTGTGATTAATTTAAGATAAAATATCGTCAAAACAATAATTTTATTACTTCATTTAACTGCACAAACACTCAAGAGTCTCACACCTTGTATGGATAGTTGTTATCTATTATATTGTGCTATTAGTTAAAATATTATTTATATTTTGATTGTTATTTAAATTTTATTCTATCAAATTATTTAAATTCATCGTTAGATAACAATGAAAAATCTCATTTTGTGTAATGATCGATTTAGTTAATTGCATTGTTTTCTTAATATTTTCTTTTTATTTTATTTTTACTTATTGTTTAATAATCCTATTTTATTTTTTTTATAATAACTCCACTCGTATCATACTTTTCTATTACAGATTTATCATTTAAATTATTTATATGTAATAGTTCCTAATGAAGAAGAGTGATACAATCTATCCGAACTTCATAATACATAACAATCATCCCAATCAATACAGTGGAATGAATGAAATTTCCTATTATTAACTATTTCTGCAATTTGAAACTCTTGATTCAATGCATCAAACGCAATTCTATTCATAACGAGAGCTTAGAACATCAATTTACTTTTTTAGAACGATATGTATTTAAATTAGTCGAGCTAATTAGTTTCAAAAACGAATAAACAATGTAACGGCTACATCTGTTCCCGCTCTTTCCATTTTCCCTCTCTCTGTTTTTTCAGTCATAACTATTTCTTAATACAGTATAAATATACTGCTCTACACTGCAATTCCCATTCAAAAAAATAAAAAAAATCCTCGTTCTTTTTCTTCATCTTCTTCATTTCTCTGCAATTCTTGAAAACCCATTTCTGCAATTTTCGATTCGAAAAAAAAATGCCGAAAGTCGACGCTCTCCGTCGATTTCTCCTCCCCTGTTTCAATTCAACACCCACATCCCCAGCACCACCGGCGCCGCTCACAATCTCCACCAAAAAACGCCTGAGCACCTCCCTGCGTGACGATCTCGACGACCCAAAACAAGAAAAAAAATTCGAAGAAGATTCATACCCAACAACCCCAATCAGCACTACAAGCACCACCACCACCGCTGCCGCCGCCGCCGCACTCTCTGCTCCGCCGCGTTCTTCCAAAACAATGGTAATCGGAACAATCTTCGGCCAACGCCGCGGGGGACATGTATGGTTCTGCGTACAACACGATCGTCTCAATACGAAGCCTTCACTTCTTCTAGAACTTTCCATTCCAACAACAACCCTTATTCAAGAAATGCGATGTGGATTAGTCCGAATTGCCCTTGAATCATCGGATTCGGAGCTGAATCGTTGCCCGCTCCATTCAATTCCAATGTGGACTCTGTTCTGTAATGGGAGAAAAATCGGGTTTGCGGTTCGGAGACGGGCGACCCAACAGACCCGAATTATGTTGAAGACGATGCAGTCAATGACAGTCGGGGCGGGTGTAATTCCGTCGGGTTTGGTTTCGGGTACCGAATCTGAAGAAGTGTTGTATATGAGAGCTAACTATGAGTGTATTATTGGTGGTGCGGATTCGGAGTCTTTTCATTTGATTAACCCGGATGAAGGTCCGGGTCAAGAATTCAGTATCTTTTTGCTCCGATCCAAATGAGGATGTGAACGGTAGACGAGTGACTTTGAAAGACGAACCCGAATTGAAAATTAGAAAATTTTGAGTTTTCTGATTTTATATTTTTGGTCAAAAGGGGTTCTAAGTTCCAATCTTTGAGGGTTTTTTAACAGCTTTTTGTAAAGAAAGCTAATTTTTTAATTATTCCTTTTTAGTTTTTTTTTCTTTCAAGATTAGCTTAATCTTTAGTTTAGGCCATTTTTTTTAGAACTTTTTGGTGCATGAGAATCTTTAGCACAAGAAATGTATGAAAAAAGTAGTATTTTCCTTCTTTCTTTTTTTAGAAGTTTTGGCATATAGGATAGTATATTCTTCTTGTATGATGTTAATTCCAATATGATAGAAGAAATGAGTTCCTTCTTTTGCTACTTCTTGTTCTTTTTTATTATGAATATTATTGCAAGATAATTTATAAGTAATCATATAGTATGGATTCCTCATAATTTGTTCAAAAAGATTATTTAATATATACTTAAGTGATCAGTCTGATTCTGATTCAAGTATATGATTGATATCTTAAATTATCTTCAGATTTTGGGTGGTCGGGAATAATTTAAATAATAGCATATTTATGGTATCTTTAAAGTAGAAAAATGGGGTTAGAATTTGAAAGAAGCTATACTAGGACAAATCTGCAAGGATCCCATGGTCTACATATCTTGTTTGCATTGCAAATGTATATCAACAAAAACATTTAGAGTATCATCCCTCGAACCTCGATGGAGTTAAAATTTTCACTAAAATAAAAATTTAAATTTTGAATCAAATAAAAAACTTCTAGTAAAAGATTGTAAAATTTAAAAAATTATTTATTACCTATTGCATGTCAAATCAAAATCAGACACACCAGTTAAGATAAAAAAGTGTACATGATTCTTTTGACTAGATTTCCATCTATGACCAACATGAATTTGCTCAAAATAATCTTTCTAGATTGCTTGTAGACTACAGTACCTTTAAACATAATGCACATAGTTATAGAGAAGACTATATTAAAAGTATGCTTCTCAAAGTAGAGTTCATTTTGATATTAAAATTTTCTACTACTCTCTTTGTTACTGGCTTATAAATCTTTTTTGCACTTCTATAAGATTGACCTAGTTACGAAGTAACTCAATAATTTTTTCCCCAACTAACATATAAGAAATAATAGAATTTAGCTTGAGCAAAACGACTTATATAAACTAAGCCTATCAGGATTGATCATGAAAACTTTGATTCTTGATCTATAGTAAAGTATGAGACAAAAAATTAAATCTCTAGACTATAGTTTTTCTTTTGACCTGAAGATTAGAGAATCTTGAAATGAGCTTTTCTTGCTATTGAGTGGCTGCCTTCCATGTGTCACTTCCCTGTTTGGTTAACTTGACTTGTGTACTGTACTGGTCCCTTCTTGTGGTGCCACTTTTTATCTTGGAACCATTTCAAGTTTTTAGTGCTCTTTTTAACTATTCTACCTCATCTTCAAATATAGAGTTGACCACTTCCATCTCCAAGTCACAATTACTCAATTATTAGCTTTTGAACATAGCTAATATACTTCCAACTTTCAACTCATTCATAATATAAAATCAAAGTTTAGTTCTGAATTATAGTTATATGTGAAAGTTTTTTTTATATATAGAAGCACTTTTTCTAGTTTTTAAAGAGTTGAGAGAGTTGAGAAGAGAGTCTTTTTTTATATTGTTGTCATCGCTTGATTTTGACTTTTCCTTTGATCAAATTATCTGACTGATTGATATATTATTCAGATCTAATATATACAATATTTCTGATATTTAATTTCCATTTTTTTTATATTTTCATGCAATATTTTAGTTTCGAATAGACATTGTTTTTCATGAACATATACTTTCTTGTTGACCGTCCAACCAACGACTATAAATTTAAAGGCTTTGCCTTAGATTTTCACTATCGAAAATCAAAAAATATTTTTCAATCTCTTATGCATTCTCTGTTGTAATTTACATTACCGCTATTACATATACGTTTTTCGTTCAATCATGAGAAGAAGTTATTCAATTCCTTAGCAGCATACACACAAATAACTTGTGGGCTCAAAATAACTTTTTTTTGCTTCTTGAACTTCTCTATTTTAGAATTTATTTAATTTCTTCATTTTGATTATAAAACATGAACTAATTTGTTAAAGAGCTGTTCGAAACACAAATAATAACATTGTTGTCCACCATTATCAACAACATTATCCACCACCATTATCCTTAGCCACAACATTGTCGCCATCAATCACTATTTATAATCATTATCATAACAATTATTATCTGTCACACCTATAATCTATATATATCGTTAATCAATCCTATCAAATCAGTCAGCCACCCGTCCATAATAATTGGCTATTATTACTATCATCCACTGCAATTATCAGCTGTCATCATCAATTATCATTACCATTATTATCAATTACTATTACAACATTAGTTATCACTGCCACCCATCACTACATAATTATCTAAGAATATTTAGTTGATAGAGTACTAGATTAATTAACATTTTTTGAATTTTATATTAAATATTAAGTCAATACTATACGTTTCCACATTGAAAAAACAAAATGTCTCATTTAGTATACAATATCTTAATATTCAAACATTTATTCAAATTTCAACATTTCAACCTTGATACATATTTTAATATCTGGATATTTTAATTAAAAAAATGGCATGGGTTTCCATAAGTACTTTTATAAACCTTAGCTTAGAGTTAATATTACAGGTTGTAAATAAATGGAATCTCATAATTTTTTAAGCTTTGGAAGCATCTTGGGGGAATCACATTTTTCAGAAAATAGGACATTTTCATTTTGATTTGATGAAGAATAGTAAAAGGACTCAAACATTTGGGAAAAGTTTTTTTTTAATTAATTAATTAATTATATATATATATATATATATATATATATATATATATATATACATACTTACTTGTCTAATCTGAGGATATATAAAGCAAAGCATCCAAATATGCATCACCGAAAGGATCGTAATAAGAATCAATAATATCTGTTCTTAGTGTTGAAGTGGACAGAAAGAATATGCCCGAGTTAGAAGCTTAGATGGTCATTCGATTTTGAGTAATAGATTATTATAGGTATAGTTTATTTTATTTTATTATAAAAAAGTCATTCAACTTTATTATTTTAATTTTTTTTAGGGTTATTAGTTTTAAGAATATTATTTTTGATATTTATTTAATGACTTGACAACTATAATTTTTTAGAAAAATATTTTAAAATTAATATTTAATTAATGGGTTCTCAATTTTGTTCATTAATTTGTTTTTGTTTTTGTTTTTATTTTTCTTGTTATTCTTCACTAATCAAATTTAATAAGGTGTTGTTTTGGCTGTGAATATATGTTATGAGATATATTTAAATAGTTAAAATCGTGTTTTCTACGACTGATTGACATTATTATCTTAGTAATTTCATATTAAAAATTATATTTTCTGCCAAAATAATTATAAAAGCTAACTTGACAAAATTAAACAACTTTTGAAAAATTAATAAATCAAATAACTATAATAATCAATTATCCAAAATTAAATAATCATCTAAGTTTTTAACTCTGGCTTTATTTAAAGAATCTTCATGAGCAACATAACAAATAAACAACAAAATAAATTAAATGTGAAGAGTAGAGAAAAAGAAGCTCAGGTTTTCTCCCTTTAAATCCCTTTTTTGATGCAAATTTCAGGTTTTTCATCGAAAAACCACTCTCAAATATCGAAAAACTTCTATAGTTCAATTATTATTATCCCTAGTTTATCAACCATTGTTATCCAATTTAGTCATTATTATCTCCAATTAATTTCTCTATTATTGTAAAAGTTCAATCATCTCAATTATCACCAACTATGATATACACTCTCTATGTTAATGATGGACTATGGACTAATAATGTCTCACAAATTAGTATTCCTTAAATATAACAGCATATAACCAATTACTTGTGATTACCATATAAGCAATGGTCCTCAAAAGTACTATTTTAGAATAACAATATCATTGAAGTTTTGGTGAGTATTGGTGAGTAGAGTAACCAAATACCTTAGATGGTGGCATATAAGCAATGGTCCTCAAAAGTACTATTTTAGAATAACAATATCATTGAAGTTTTGGTGACTAGAGTAACCAAATACCTTAGATGGTGGCATCTAGTAGTTCGTAGATAGTCGAGTGAATAGTTAAATGACTTACAAGATGATCCGTACACCATTGTCACAAAATCTTAGTGTTGATTAAATTTAAGGCCTTTTCTTAAGGTTTAATTTTAGGTCAATTTTGTTAAAACTGTCCTTGTAAGTCATGCATTACTTTGCAAAACCCTAGTCATGTTCTAGGAGACCTAATTTAATAAAAAAGATACATAATCCAAAATCAACAAGGTTATTCATTGTGCATTAATAGTGAATGAAAGTTTTTACCATGACTCTTGCACATTTTGAAAAATAATTTTCTTTTGAGTCTAGAATCTATCAGAAACAATATCGTTTTCTGCATACAACACATCTTATCTGAACCCATCAAATTGGGTATGTTGTGTTGTTGAAAGTTTATAATACATGAGTTGTAGCAATATAATCCCACATGCAAATTAAGATTTGTGCACTGTTAGTAAGGTAAAGATAATCTGCATCCCAAGGACTAGATCCAGTAAATTAGAAATTGATCTAAACCTCAGGATGCAGATTATCATTAGCTAACACAGTATTAATAATAATGATGCCAGAGGAATTTAAGAAAGAAAGAAAGTAAAGAGAGGAAATAGCTAAACTAGTTTCTTGTGAGAAGTGTTGATGAACAAATTAAGCATGAGAAGCAATAATTTATAGTGCCTCAATAAAGTTGACATATAATAAAATTATGTCAAGTATAAGGTTGGTTCAATAATATAAAGATATACTCCTATATATATATATATATGATAAAATGCTGTCACCAAGAAGGCTGGAATATATCATTTTGTGTTGATGATTCTGTTCCTTTTTAAAGCCAATGATAAGATGGGAACCTTTCTTTCCTCAGACAATGATGTCTCTTCCTCATTGACTAGCTTTTAAGATTAAAGTGTTATATGAAATAATAATAATAAAATATCAAAATAATAAGAGTATAATCAAATAGAGAGATTTCATTTTTCTGATGAATGTTATCATATTCTTATAATTTGCTGGTGCATAAGTCACACATTATTACATTGTCCTTAATTGGCTTATTATAAGTTGGGAAATGTCATGGCAATGCTGATAACAATAACAATAACATATTTAGTGAAATTTTACGTGTGAGGTTTTGAGGAGGGTAGAAAGTACGTAGACTATATTATTATTTCGTACAGGTAGATAGGATTTTTTCGAAAGATCTTCAGCTCATCAGGTGCAAGAAATCCAGGTACAACTAGGAGAAGGTGACATTGAAGAAAATATAGCAAGTATCAAGAAACAATGCAAAGTCAATCAAAAGAGAGCAAAAACAATAACAAAATAGCGTAATCATCGAAACACAATAAACAATTAAAGTAAGATAGATAATGAAAACAATACTAAACAACGATAAATACCAAAAACAAGAGCTACAATAAAACAACTAGTATAATGACAAATACCAACCACCTTAAGCAAGCCAACACTACCTTGCCTACTAACCTTCTATCCTCATATGTGTCCTTCAAACCTTCTATCCTCATATGTGTCCTTCAAACCTTCTTATCTAAGGTCATGTCCTCGGTAATCTGAAGTTATGTCACATCCTGTCTTATCACTTCTCCCTAATACTTCTTCGGCCTATATCTCTGCCTCTCCTCGTACCTTCTATAACCAACCTCTCACACCTTCTTATGTCTGATACGTTAACACATCTCCTCTTCACATATCTAAACCATGTCAATCTCGTTTCCCTCACCTTATCTACCACATAGGTGACTTCCTACTTAGAGTCTCTTTAAGCTGCATCATCTTTATTTTCCATTTCTTGTTTACAAATTATCTTGTGATTAAGGATATGAAGTGAAAGTGTCGACATGTGTCGTTACATCTGATAATCTAATATTGATGGTTATAAATTTCACTTCCTTTTTTTTAATAAAGAAAAAGAAGAGTATAGAACGATGGAATAACGCCCTTCTGAGGTCCTTTCAGTCCATTTTAAGAAGATATCAATTTATTTTATCTTTATAAATATTTTTTTCGATTCATATTATATAATGTTTTTAGTTTGTATGCATTCTTCTAAGAAATTTACTTAACCTTAAAATGTGAGTGATATTTTCACTAAATTACTCTTAACTAAATTGATGGAGTGTGTAATGCCTATTTAATATGATTTCTTGGTACATAAAATTAAAACCTATATATTCAAAAAGGATAAATTGAAAAAAATAAAAATAATAACACCTCATCAAGAAATTAAATAAAAATGTTTTGCTTCACGCCATCACTTTTTAAAACACTAAACCTAATAGGGCAAATTCCCACTTTCCAATAAGTAATGTTCTTGAAATTAAACTAATCAGAATAAATTAAAAATGAAAGAAAACATGAGAAATGTAAAACTAGAGAGCTTGAGGGTGTGTTTGGTAGTGTGAAAAATATTTTTTAGAAAGTGTTTTTTTTGTAAAAAAAAATAATATTTGATTGGTTAAATATTTTTTCAAAACTTTTTTAAAGAAAATAAATTTCTTAAAATGAAGAAAATGACTTTATTAATGTAAATAAGGAAAATAAGCTTCAACATTTCAAGTTTACTATCTTCTCTCCACCCATCTAATTATGCCGTCAACCTCACTCCTTGACCAGCTCACCCTCATCATTTTTGAACCCTCGCCACCACATTTCACCCAATAGTATTTTGCTAAATTATATATAAATGTTCTTGAGACTTTTAATTCTTTTTTGCTTAGTTACTATACACTAAGTGGGCGTTTGGTCATTAAAATAAAAAGTATTCACTATATATGCAATTTTTAAAGTTGAAATTGTGTGTGTCATACTTTTTGCGAAGAATATTATAATTTGGATATACTTTTTCTAAACATTATACCCCTAATTTCTGAAAACTAACAAAAGACACTCAACTTAACTAATTTACCCAAAACATATGATCAAATCTAAAAAAGTAATATCTCAAAATAGATAATAACACAATATTATAAATTAGATAACATACATGAGCCTGATACATATTATTACAAATATTTTTCTCATTTTATTTGAATTTTTTGAAGACTAAATTGTGTCTGATTATAATTTTTTCAATAATTTTAAATTATAATATAAACATTCTTGAGATAACATTTTATTTTTTAATTATTGAACACTAAAAAATGACCCCGTAATTCTAAAGCGCAACTCCATAATGATGCTTTTGTAGACATTCGACCACGTAAAAGACAAAAAAGAAATATTTTCTAAAATGTCACCCCATTTCCATCTTCTTCCCATATATTTTGCTAAATTTTATATAAACATTTTTGAAAATATAAAGCGTCAAATATATCCTTAAATTATTCAAAATGAGTTAGTTCTATTCTCAAAAATTCTTAAAATACATGATGGTTAATTATGATTTGATTATTATTTTTTTATAATTAACAACATAATATTTTTTAGGGATAATTTTTGAGATCTCCCCTTAGATTTGGTTCCATAACACTGACTTCTCTCGTAGTTTACGATATTACGCTTACCTCTCTTATTTATCAATTTTTAATTTTTTTTATATTTATAATAAATATGTTAATAGAATTGGTACAAAAAAAATTAAGAATAAAAGAGGTAAGCGTGATATTGTAAACCACAGGGAGGTTAGTGTTACGGAGCCAAACCCAAGATAAGGTCTCTGAAATTATCCCCATTTCTTATAATAATTCATAAGACATGAATATGCATATAAAAATTGTTGTACAGTACATAACACTACAAATGTTTATATCTTAGGTAAGCTCTTATTGATTATAAATTTTTTTTAAAAAAATTCAATTGAGTCAATTGTTACACAAACAATCAAAATATTCTAGAAGTCGTAACAATATTTAAAAATAAAATTAAGACTTCGACTGATAAGAGTATAATCTTTACTTGTATAATATTTCGTATTACTTTTAATTACAAAAACACGTCTAAATCATCAATATTGTAGTGGTTTTTACTATTTACAAGATATTCAAAGTTAAGACAATATTTTTAAAAAGTTAATTATTTGATAATCTAATTAGTTTGAGTTTGAAATGTATAGGAAGACACCTCAAAGAATTGAAGGCAATCTTACGAAGCCAATATTAAAACATGATTAATTCAAGTTAAAACAAATTAAAATAATTAAGAAGTAGAAAATAACTGCAAATTTAATTTCCTACGCAAAGTCGTTGCTTTTGTGGGCTTTAGGGTTGAGCCCCTTGTTTGTATGTTTTTCAAATTCATAATTTTTAGCTTCTATCAATTAACGATAAAGTAGAAATTTGGCCAACGAGTTGGGCATGAAAAATGATAATAGGGCCATTTACTATTGTCAAGAGTTGTCCAATATAATATAGAGACATGATAATATGTTATTTATTACTTTTTTTTTTATAAAGTGTTAGATATTGATATGTTTTTCATGATGTGGTTTATTCGTTTTTTATTTATCTAAATGTGGTGCAATGGATGAAACTGTTTCTTTCTTAATTAGAGATCTTGAGCTCGAGCTCTGTATATAAAAATATTCTTTAGTAGGAAGCACTTCTCCCAAATAGGACCCTACACGGCGGATTGATTGACTTGCTAATAGTATTTTAATCTGATTTGTAAAATCAGGTGGCCATGATTTTTTTCCTACCCAAGTTGCCCTTATGTCACGTTGATAGACTTAGATTCGCATCTGCAGATACTTTTGTTCTTTGACAGAATATCTCAAGGTTTATTCCAACCCCTAATTTTGTTTTCCAAAAGAAAAAATTGAAATGCATCCGACTTTGACATCATGATAAAAAATCATAACTAATAAAACTATTGTCATGGGACCAGGAAATCAAGGTTTTGAACTTTAAAAACAATTTCTTGCAAAAAAGGTAAGGTAAGGCTATATACAATAGACCCTTGTAGTCCGTCCCTTCTCTGTGAAACCCGTGCATAGCAGAAGCTTAAAATACAATAGTGGATGCAAGATGAACTTGTAATCTTATTCAAATATCTTCCACAAGACTTTTGACCTCTTTGAAATACTCAGCCAGATATAATACAGGTAATTCAAGAATCAAATGGACTGTATAAACAAATTGCTTTTTGCAAGAAGCAACCAAATGAACAATAAGAACAAACTTATAGTCCTCTTTGATTACAATTGCCAAACAGTATTTTGATATACTCCACTGGTCCTTACAACAATATCATGAAGGAATTAGCCTAAACTTAGCCAAAAGGAAGCACTAGATGAAATGGGAAAGGCATGAGAAAAAAAAGTCCCAACAAACAAAACTGTATTGGATGATACAATCAGCTAAGATGGTAAAAGGTAGAATCCTAAGAATTATCCAGCCTAAATAATATCTAGAAATACAATTGTTGTGGGACACTAATGATTTTCAATGGCTATACAACAAAAAACAAGTTAAAACAGCAGCAACCACAAAATTTGCTGCGGTGTGAATGTTCTCTCGTTTAATACTAATTACCATATCAATACTTTAAACTTTCTTCCTAACCGGTAACTTCAACAAAACTAAACCTTGTGGCTTTTTTTTAATCAGAAAAACTGGAAGAGTGCACTACTGAAAAAGTCAAGAATCAAAAGGCCCTTGAGATAGAAGCTTTTTTAGTGTCTCGTACGTCATGAACACAATTCCCACACTGGGAACTACTTTGTAGTACTCAGGCATTATCCCTCTGTACAAGCCACGTAAGCCTTCAGTTCGGATTATGTGTTTAAAAATCCCCATTATGCCAGTGTTGTACACACGTGCACGTCCTCCTGCTCCTTCCAACTGCTTTCTTCGTCTCACAAGATCCAAAGGAAAAGTTGCTGCACATTATCAAGAATACAACAGAACAGTTAAGAATTGCAATTTCATTCAACTATGGTATGTAGATTCACTTATAACCAAGTTGTTCCCTACACTCCTCCAACAATTCACTTTTTTAAGCATTGGCCTTGAACCCCCTAATCCAGGCAGATGGCAAGTTGGACAGCTATACTCTAGGGTCGTTTGGTACAAGGGATAAGGAATAACAATACTGGGATAAAATGCAGGATTATTTTATCATGTGTTTGGTTAGGGGTATAAATTAGTCCTCGGATTATTTATCCCACCATTAATACTTATAATAAGAGGATAAGTTATCCCATATATATGGTGGGATAGCTTTGCCTATCCCATCCCGTACCAAACGCCCCCTAAATGATATAATTTTCAACCAAGAAAAGGAACATAGCGAAGAATCCAAATATTTCAATTGTACTAAAAATAACTAGTGTTATTGATACAAATTACTCACCAGTTGAAGATGCAATTCCTGACAGACTTCCACAAGCAAGACTTACTGCAATAGTAGGATCATCGGGCCTGAGAGAAACAGAAAATGGAACACAAGATGATGTTATACAAGAATGATAGAATGTCTACCATAGAGTAGGCTCTCAAGACATGGTGGTACTTACCTCTGAGCCTGCCAGTAAGATCTCAAAGCCTCATAGACAGAAAAGCTTATTGCTATACTAGGTCCAACACCCTGCGACAAGCAAATACCTAATTAGCATTGTAAATTACTTTTTTCTTTTTCAGATGAAGCCAGGGGCTGTTCAACATATATGAAAGGCAGAGCAGAAAGGCAGACCAGTAATGTAGCACCAAGCCCTTTGTACAACCCGAAAAATCCTTCATCTCTGCAAATGGTACGAAGAGAATGGCAGATGCCCTGATAGTATATGGTATTCCTCTGCAAAGTTTTAAAAACCCAGCCAAATGAAATGCTGAATACAAATTTGTGGAACAAACAAGTAGCCACAAACCCACAATCTACGAAACTTGAAGAACCAGTTCAATGACATGCTTAAGTCATACTTATGGATTAAATAAAAAGCCACAATCTAGTCAATTAGAGTGATAGCTGCGTTTTTTTATGTGGTCCACAGGGATAGAGACAAGTATAACAGATGAAAATTATGCCATCTGACAAGTATATGAACCATCTATAATCCAAGGACGACATCAGCTTGATGCTCCAATAATCAAACAAGACAGGAAACCAACATAATTCAGAGGTATAACTAATATACCCTGTTCTACTGTTCAATTGATTAACAAGACTACAAGCACTGCAACATATTTATACCTGTGCAGCTAATCTTGTTCTGACAAGATCCAATGGATAGGTGGCAGCAGCTGCTGTAATTCCAGCCAATCCACCACCAACAAAGTGCACGAAAATATCTGCACCTGCATTTCGCCCTTTACCATCCAGACCAGGAATTGATTTCAATATCTGCCAACATAACAATTTTCAGAAAAGATTGCAACATGCAAGCTGAAAGAAACATTTTGTGCCAAATGTCATATAGACAAAGCTATGTCATAAAGTACTCACACTCTTGTAGCGTTCATAAGCATAGAAATTGACCGAGGAATAAGGAAGCCTGTGAGCAATAGTGACCAGGTTCCCCTTCCAAAAAGCCCTGAATCCTTCTTCATTTACAATACGTAATGCCTCACGACATATACTGGGTTTGGTCAATACTGCAATATCTGAATGCATACCTTGAACCTACGAATTGAAAACTTTCATACAGTGAATTGAACAGGATATCAAAGAAAATAATTGTCGGCACATCACTATAACTATATTTTTGACAAGTCAAAGCTTTTAGGTTTTATTACTCATGTTTCACTTAATCATATAGACTTATGGAGTTCACCAAGTCAAATCAATAGTTAAACAAACATGTGAAATTTCTCATCCTTCTCTACATAATTGCTAATCGTACATTTCTCCCCCACTATCAATACCAAACCATTTGACGAATTCAAAATCTCCATAGGTCCAATTTTCGTTTTCTAAGAAATGACACAACCCAACCTATAAAGAGAACAAATTTAGAAAAGACTCAACCTTTTCAACCCCATATTTCACCAATTACTTAACTATTCAATTGAAATAGCTAACAGTAAAGTTCTTCCAGAGCTCAAGATCTTAACTTTAGTAATCCCCTTAATTATGTTAAAAGACAGAAAACCAAGCACTCCTCTTTTGAATCATTCTTGTCCTCTAAAAACTCCACTCCCCATCTATCCTATTTCTTTTTTCTGTCTAAATCTTAACTAACAATAAAAAGAACTCGAACAAAATGAAGGACTCATACTGTACAACAACATGCCCAGTATAATCCCATAAGTGGAGTACGCAGACCTTACCACTACCTCGTAGAGGTAGAGAGGCTGTTTCAGCTCAAGTGGTACTCCATCACATAAAAAACATGAGCTGATTTCTCCTCATATGTTCTATCCTTGGTGGACAGGTATCCCGTGGAATTAGTCGCTAACCCAGCTAACCAGGAAACAGAAAAAGCAAAATAAACTAGGACGGGGGAAGAAAAGAAGGAATACCTGAAAAAGAATGGTGAGACGGGCAAGGGGAGCAGTACAAGTTTTGCTGAAGGCACCAGCAATGCCACCAGCAAGAAGCTGTGGGACAGTACCAATCTGAGGTTGAGGCTGTGGCTGTTGTTGTTGCTGTTGTGTATGATAATGATGATTTTGTTGGAGATGGAGTTGTTGGGGATTTTGGGGTTGCTGTAAAAACTTTCTTGCACCACCTTCCACTACACCACCGCCATGACCAGATACACCTACTCTTGCTTCCATTTTCTTGATCCAATAAAAAAGATTGCTTTTTTATTGTTTAGGTTTACAATTGGGAAACTGTAAAGAGTTGAATCATCTGATTTTGGTTAAAGGGTTTGAATTTATTTTTTGTAAACAGAGAAAATTGTTATGGAGAATTTTGTTAAACCCTAGGGAAAACCCTAAGGAAGATACCTGATTTGAAAGTGGTGTTCCTTGTTTTATGAGAAGCAACCTTCTGTTGGTGTAAACACTTTTTTCCAAAAAAAAAAATTGTTGGCTAATATTCTTTTCTTTGATCTCTCTATGCTTGTTTATTACTTGGTTTGGGCTTTTCTTTTATGTTGGGCTTAAAATAGGTACATTATAATTTGGGCTACAAAAGCCCATTGAAAAAAAACTGGATTAATTTAGCAAAGTAACCAATTTTAATAGGAAAAATTACTTGGATGGGTGCCTTTTGCTAAATAATTACTGATTTTAGCGATACTTTTTATTTATTACCATTTATAGCAATACTATGTTAAATCTGCAATATGTATTAAAAGTGAATTAAGTATGCAATATATATGTATTATAACTGTTTTTAAAAATATATTATGTTTGTTTGATAAAAAGTTGACACATTGTATTATAAGTGTATTAAAATGTGTGATAAATGTATTATCCATGAATAAAACTTGTATTATATGTGACTAACAAATTGTTCTTTGTAATATGTATTAAAAGTGTATTATAAATATATTAAAAGTGATCAACTGGAAAAAAAATGTTATTGCTATAAATGATAAATATTTTTTTATTATAGTATATTTATGTAAGTTTCCATTTTAATATCAGTAATTAAACATTAGTCATCATTTTAAAAGCTATTAACATTTTGCCACTCTTTTGACATATGAATCTTGCTAGTGATAATTAGCAGCAGTAGTGATTAATGATGATAGTTGGAGTTAACTAATTGTGATAATTGGTCATATATAGTGAAAATTGATGGTGGTATTGAGGATTTGTTATGGTAATGATAATTGATAATAATGATTTTAAAGGTAATAACTAATTGTATTGATTGATAATGACGATGGTTGTAAATGAAAATAATGACTGTGATAGTAGAAATTGTGGTAATTGATAATGATGGATAGCGGCTCTAGTAGTCGATACTAGCGGATTGATGGCAATAATCGCAAATACATTAAATTAATAAATGTATAAAGATAACCATGTATAACACTTCAAAAACAAACACACGATGTGAACAATTATGATTCAAACTTAAAAAATAGTTAAACTTAATACACGAAATTAGAATAACTAATATCAAGACATTACGTACAAACAATTAAGACCTTAGTTAGTATGGAATACACGTGCTAAACTTAATACGTGAAATTAGAATAATTAATATCAAGACATTACGTACAAACAATTAAGACCTTAGTTAGCAACTTAGCATGGAATACACGTGCATCACGTATTCAATTCAAACAAGCAATCCATCTGAGGTCAATTGTGACATTTGATAGTTTTCTGGTATATACGTGTCTTTAAACCCCTCAACTGAATTGCCGGATTTGCTCATCTCTCTAATCTTTCTTCTTCATGCTCTCTTCAGGTGAGTTCAATCTGTTTCAATTCAAAAGATTGTAGTTTGTTTTTTCAATTATGACTTTTTTATTTATCTATTGCTGGTTCAATTTAGAAATTGTTAATGCAATCTAGAGAATTAGGTTCTTTTACGATTGTTCATGATTTTTTTTATTTTTTTTGGGATTAAGATTTTATTTTGATTTGTAATGAGTTTAGGGTGTGTTTTGGTAGGGAAGAAACACTATATTTTTCTATTTTTCCATATTTGGTTGGTCAGAATATTCGGAGGGAGGAAATGATATCCTGATGGAAGTACGGACGGAAAACAAGTTCCATAAATGTACTTGGAATAATATATTTTTGTTTACTGATCAAACACTAGAAAATAAGTGAAAAACTTACTGTAACATTTTCCGCAAAATGCTTATTTTCCCCAAACACACACTTAGTTGAAAATGCTTGTGTGGGTATTCCATGAAGGATTAGTTGAGATTTGTAATGCCTAGAGACGCGTCTAAGTTCTGGGAGCTAATAGAGGTTGTGAAAAGAAAAAGCATATGTTTTGCTCATTTTGATGATCAAAAACATACCTAGCAGTGGCGGAGCTACCTTGCACACCTCCTCGTTGGAAAATTACATGGTATATATAGGTCAAATTTTGATTTATTAAAAATATATACAAGTGCTGACATTTCTTAACATGAGGTAAATGTTTAGTGTAGTGGTTAAGGTGTTGCAAAAGTTTCTTGAGGTCATGTGATCTTGCCTTGCTAGCCCCCATAATTGTATTTTTGACTGCAACCATTGATACCCCTACTGAAAATCCTGGCTCCGCTACTGATACCTAGTTGATTAGATTAATAGAACTTGTGTCTATTTGTAATATATATCTCTTTCTAGAAAGAAGACATGTGGTTAGATGTTATCTATAATTATATTTGAAGTGATGGATTTTAAACCTAGCACTGAAGATATGTTATCTCATCCTGGTTAAAGTAGAAAAATGACATACCTTTGCTAACTAAAGATTACGAGTGTTATCATATCAACAGCAAAAATTTGATCATCTTTGTCTGTTTGTTACGTGTGAGGATGTGAGATAATCATGCGGAGAATCAATCTATTGTAACTGGATAAAAAGAACTATAAATGCAATCCATCAAATTGCAGATATTGTTGAACAGTTTGGGATGTTTTAAAAGAATTTCAAGCGGACAAAGAATGTGCTTTCAGGATTGAAGCTTCCTTACTTTATGCTTGTAGCTTATTTGTACATTATGACAGGCTGTGTCTACTATAGTTTTATTACAGAAGAGTATCATTGTAGGGATCTATGTTCATTTGTCACCAATTACTCGTGATGGTTGAAATCATGAGAGGTCATTAAGCCAATGATTTTTCATCTTAAAGTGTCTGGATTTGGCTCTTTGATTGTGATGCTAAATTGTGTAATTACTCCCCTAAAGAAGAATGGACACTAAGGGTGAGAAGAAACTTAAATGATTGGGTTTTAACTGCACTAACTGATCTGATTTGCTCGTGCAGGGTCATCGAGGTAGTATAGATGAAAGAGATAGAATATTGTGGATTTCTAGCAGTAAAGGTGAATTATCTGTGAGTTTGTGTAACAGTAAAGCTCCAAATGTTGTTTATATTACTTGGAAATAGGACTGAATTACAGCTGAGTCTATATTAGAGAATGCAACAAAGGAAAGTGAGGATATAAGACTGAAATATAAGATAGAGAAGGAGGGGGATGAGAAGCTCAGATTTCTCAGAATTGGGGATGAGAGACTCGGAGAATTTCCATAACAAAATACCCTACTTTTTGCTACTGCTATCACTTCTTTTATAACTAACTCATACTGCCCACATGCTCTCAGATTCCCTCACGCGTTTTACCCAACCTTTCATTCTAAATCAGCCAAGTTTTTTGGCCTTCTCTTCACTCGTGTGCTGTGCCTCGCTGGCACAATTGGGTCAGCCACGTTGGCCTCCACCTCAATATTTTCATTCATAACAATACTCCGTTCCTCAATGAGAACCTTGTCCTCAAGGTTTGAGATAGGAGGAGCACAGTTAGTCAAGTTCAAAGGAGTAATTTGCTGTGTTGGGCTGCCCACGCAGCGTCTTAGCACAGAAACAGGAAAAACAGAATGAATCCGGGCACCCCCACCTTAATATCTTTCATTTGATTTTGTAGGTTAGTTTTTTTAAACCTTTCGTTAAAACAAGTTTTATGTGTTTCAGGTTGTTACTGTATTACTGAACTGATGGTAGAGTAGTCTGAATCCAGATGGATAATTTACCAGCTGAATTACTTCTGGATATTTTGGGAAGGATTAAAAGAACTGCTGATAGGAACTCTGTATCCCTAACTTGCAAACGCTTCCACAAATTGGATAATGGGCTGAGAATATCTATGCGCGTAGGGTGTGGTTTACATCCTGTCTGTGGTGCATTAACTGCTCTATGCAACAGATACCATAACTTGGAGAAAGTGGAAATTAGTTACTCTGGTTGGATGTCTAAGTTAGGGAAGCAGTTGGATGATAACGGTCTTCTCATCCTTTCGAGTTGTTGCCCTTTGCTCAATGACCTCACATTAAGTTATTGTACTTTCGTAACGGATGCTGGTCTTAGTTACTTGGCTTCTTGTTCGAAACTGACATCCTTGAAGTTGAACTTTGCCCCTAGAATCACTGGTTGTGGCATCTGGTCTCTTGTTGTGGGCTGCAAAGCCCTCAGTGTGCTCCACCTGATTAGATGTCTTAGTGTCAGTAGTATGGAGTGGCTAGAATATCTTGGGAAACATGAAATGCTTGAAGATCTCTGCATCAAGAATTGTAGGATTATCGGAGAAGGTGATTTGATTAAGCTTGGACCTACTTGGAGAAAATTGAAGAGACTGCAATTTGAGGTTGATGCCAACTACAGATATATGAAGCTCTATGACCGTTTGGCAGTTGATCGGTGGCAAAAGCAATCGATCCCATGTGAGAACATGGTTGAACTTTGTTTAGTGAACTGTGTTATCAGCCCCGGGAGAGGGCTTTCATGCGTAATAGGGAAGTGCAAGAATTTGGAAAAGATTCACTTAGACATGTGTGTTGGGGTTAGGGACTGTGACATAATATGTTTGGCCCAGAAATCAAGCAACCTTCGATCAATCTCTCTCCGAGTTCCATCAGACTTCTCCCTTCCTCTGCTACAAAACAATCCATTGCGGTTAACAGATGAAAGTCTAAAGGCAGTAGCTCAGAACTGCTCTCTGCTTGATACGGTTAGGTTGTCTTTCTCTGATGGGGAGTTCCCTTCATTTTCTTCCTTTACCTTGAATGGAATACTTATGTTAATACAAATGTGTCCAATAAGAGAACTTTCTCTTGACCATGTGTATTCTTTTGATGATCTTGGAATGCAAGCTCTTCGTTCAGCACAATATCTCCAAATCTTGGAACTTGTAAGGTGCCAAGAAATCACTGATGACGGAATGCAGCTTGCCGGCCTAATTCCTCAATTATGTACATTACGGTTGAGGAAGTGTTTGGGAGTGACCGATGATGGGTTAAAGCCTCTCGTTGGGTCTTACAAGTTAGACTTGTTGGTTGTAGAGGATTGTCCACAGATATCAGAAAGGGGAGTTCAAGGAGCTGCAAAGTCGGTCACCTTCAAGCAAGATTTGTCATGGATGTACTAAGCTTTCCCATTTTACAAGTATTTTTCCAGATGTTGTACAGGTTAAGTTCTGTCGATACGACTTTTTGTACAGTCATTTTGTTTTTCATAACAATTCTGTAATCTGCAACACAGAATTCCCTATGTCCGCATGCATGTTGCATAATAAAGGTTAATTCGAGTGTTTGTTTCCTGTGCTTCGGTTACCCTATTATTTGCTGTTGTATTTTCTTTTCATACTGCTTTAGATATGTTTTACTTGAGTCGAGGGTCTATTAGAAACAACCTTACTCCTAACTTCATAAGGTAGGAGTAAAGTTGCGTAGACACCACCCTCCCAAACTTGTATATGTTTGAAGTTGAGGGTAATTTTTTTTAGAGTTTGAACTACTAGTCTTCATCTTTACTAATATTTTCAAACTTTTTCGAGCAACATTCACTTGATTTAAACTCAATTTTTCATATTCTAAATTCAAATTCCACTTCTTTAAGCATTATACTTCAATTGTTATTGATTTAAAAAAAACATTGTTGTCCAACAACTAAGCAGAGGATAGCAGGAGTTTGCCTTATGGATACAAAAAGGAAAAAAGTTCAGAAATAATTCTACTTTAAATGGCGCTATACAAATTTCCTTAGTTCTTTTATAATTTTCAGTTGCAATTCTTGTTCGATATCAATCCAATTTTTTGCCAAATGCCTTAAGATTTTGTAGATAACTCTTTAGATTATTGTAACGGTTTTGGTCTAACTGTTAAGGTATTATCCGCTCCGGATTTAGAGTTTCGAAAATTTTGTCGCTTAGGTTAAACCCAAAGACGCCCTTTGATTCTGAATTCATTCTTATATGGTATTTTAACCCCCTTCCATTATTTAAGAGCCTATTTGGCATTGTTGTTGGGAGGCTAGAATTTTTATTTTTTTTATAGAAAAAAGCATTTATTTTGAGAAATTAAGTAGGCGTTTCGCCATGCGATACCATATCATGATATGAAATCGTGAGATGGAATCAGCGTTTGGACATGCGATTTTAGCTGATTCTATCTCTTGATTCCATATCTTGAGATGTGATTCCATATTCTCTAAAAATCATGATATGGAAATTCCATATCATGATTTGAGATATTTTTAATACAAAAATTGATCCACAAGTTTATATTTTGTTAAAACAACCCCACATTTATATCTACTAACCATTTATTTCATATATAAATAAAATTTATAATCACATCATTACTTTATAAAATTTATTATTCTCACCAACATATAGTCACTTTATCTCACACCAACCGATTGTTGAGTAATAAATTTGTTTTCTTTATTTACTCCAACACCTAATTTATTACTTCTACCGTTTTGTATTTATTACAACTCAAAGTAACAATGTTGGTTCGTCTTCTCGGTCACATGATCGAGAAATGCAAGTTCAACGTGAGGAAAATGTCTGTACTATGTGGGAGGATTATATTAAAGACTAGTATACTAGAATTTATGTTCAATTTTTTTTATTGAATTAAAGTTTGATGAAACAGTTACTTAAGTGGAGAACAAATAGCTTTGTAATAATTTATTATGCGATTTTATAAATTTTTATTTATTTTGTAAGATTGAATAAACAATTGGTTTTTTTTTTATAGTTTTACAACTTATGAGATTTTTATGTTTATGAGAAAATATACAACACAAAAATTTCATATCGCATGTCCAAACAAAACTTTAATTTCATCTTATAATTCCATATTATGATATCATATCATGATTCCATATCATGATACCATATCGCATGGCCAAACGGGCCCTAAGTGTTTGGCGAATTCTCAAAACTACTTTTAAATGGAAGCCGAAGCAGTTTTTCTGTTGTTGGAAGAAGCTAAAAGTCTATGTTTTTTTTAAAAAAAAAGCAGAAATAGAAAATTATTTTTTTAAGACTAAAATATCCCTTACATATGTACATATTTATCAATAAATCTCTTATTAATTATAATTAACATATCTCATAAGTTTGATTGATTTTTATTCTAGAATTTTATTTTTTATATTCATATAATAATTTTTTTTTATGGTTTATATCATTATTTATATATTATATTGTATATATTACTTTATGTATTATTTTACAGAATGAGAAATAAAAGTAACAACGATATTTTTGTAGGATTAAAAAAAGAGAAAAAGCAACAATTAAAAATTTAGATCCTCCCAAAAAGAAGTAACAAATAACAAATTTTTCTTTTCTTAATTTATGTATTATTTTATTTTAATTTGATTTTTTTGAAACTTTAGAGTATTATAACAAAAAAAAAGAGAGGATAATAGCTAAGATTGAATCCAAAAAAAATAGGTAACAAATAACAAAAGATTCCTCTTTTCAATATTTTTCAACAATATTGATCTATGTACAATATTGATTGAAAATTTGAATATGTACATTTTAAATAATTAAATTAAAAATGTAATTAAAGTTTTTGTATTGGATGTTTAAAATAGTTTTTCTCTATAAAATAATATTAATATTAAAAATACATTGATACTTGTCTTTTTTCGTAATTTGACTCTCAAAAGCATTTTTAAAGAAAATTAGTCAAACACAAATTATTTATCAAATGCACTTTTCAAATGAATTTGCCAAATATAAATTACTTTTTTTGAGAAAACACTTTGTAAAAAGCTATTTATAAAAAATATTTCTAAAAATAAATAATTTTTAATAGTAATGTCAAACAGGCTCTGAGGGTAACATCCGCTCTTTCTTTAGAGAAATGTACTCATATTTTTATAATATTATTACAATAATATTTTTATAATGGCTCTTCTAACGCTCTAAAGCTACTATTTACTTTTACAGCCCTGAATAAAGGAAAAAAGAAAAAGACTTTAATTATTAAGATACTGCACCAAATGTACAGAAACAAATGATTGCAAAGCATCTCAATTATATTCTCATCCATAAGATATACTCGGTATATGTGAAGTTGTTTAATTCGATACAAAATTTTAAAATAAATTTTTAAAAAGTTATTATCCTAATAAATTAGAAAGATTTATGTAACTATAAATTATTTTAATAAATGTAGAATGAAAATTTTAAAATCAATTTACTATAAAAGTACTATGGTATCCATTTTTAAACCAACTAGAAAAAGAATAACATAAATTGAGACAAAAGAGCATATTTCGTGTAATATCACACTCTACAAGTAGAGTATGATAAGGATGGTGTGCATGTAATCTTACAACAAAGTAAACAATGTTTTTCCTCGATTCAAATAAAACATATCAAAATCAAGTATTGAAAGAAAATATACTAAAAATAATGTCATGCTCAAATAAATTAGAAAAGAACAGTAATAACAACAAATAATACCGAAACCAAAGCAAAGAAAGCAATTGATAATAATAAAATTAAAGAATATTAGTATATGTTTCAAATTATTTTAAGTATAAATAATGAGAAAATTAAAGGCCCACCTCACCCACTAGGAAAAGTTAAATGGGGAATTAAAAAAACTTTCAAGTAGTGCACACTTTATAAAAGATTCCCAAATTTCTTTAGGAAGAAGACATTTTACTAGTCTCAGAAATAGTGACACAGAACTTATTAGTTAAAAAAATAAAAGACAGATTGAAATGATTGTTCAATGGAAAGCTGCCCAAAAAAGAAAAACATGCAACCAAAACAAACAAAGATAGCTCATGCATAAAGCAACCTCCATCATTGAGCCAAGA
The DNA here is from genome assembly GCA_029582245.1 of Solanum etuberosum. Taxonomy (NCBI): domain Eukaryota; kingdom Viridiplantae; phylum Streptophyta; class Magnoliopsida; order Solanales; family Solanaceae; genus Solanum; species Solanum etuberosum. The sequence goes on from JAJONR010002123.1 coordinate 91,252, forward strand.
AACAAAATATAACATAAATGACAGGTCCCTCTCAGGTCATTTCGTATAAAAAATAATAATTAAGAAGATAGATATATAGCATAATTTGTTATCTATTAATCACTTTCTATTGAAAACAAACAGAAAGATATTTAATTCTAGTGTATTTGATATGAAGGAAAATATTTTTTTTAAAAATAAATTATTCTTTTTCTTCTAATGTTTGGTAAGTCATTATCATTATATTTCCTTATATGTAATATAACAAAACAGTACTATAGAGGTGGGAGTGGGATTCAAGGGTGGCGAGGGGTGAGATGGTCAAGACGTGAAGGTTGCAGACATCGAGTGAATTGGGAAGAGACGATAAATTTTGGAATATCAAAACTTGTTTTACTTAGCTAATTCTATTAGAAAGTTGTTTTCCTTTTTTTAAGGGATTTATTTTACTAAATTAAAGAAAATATTTTCTATAACATTTTGAAGAACCTGAAAAAAATTGAAAAATATTTCAAACAAACACACCCATATAAATGCCTCTTCTTTTTCCTTTTTCCCAAATAATAATATGTTGTTTGATTCACATAATCAACTCAATAAATACCTCGACTATTTTATTAGGTACCTAATAACTTTTTCAAACACACAGCATAGAAATCAATTAATTTCTCATTGATTTTGAATTGTTGCATCGTTTGACTTTTACCTCTATCTAATTATTAGTCTATGTTGATCTGACTGTCAATGCCAAATGCATGAATATGTTAGTATATATATACACATAAAAGTACCCCAAAAGAACTGAACATGATAATTATTAATTATCCCGTTCGAGCAAGAATAAAATAAATCTACATAGTCTCCATATAAAATAATAAACATATTTTATGTTATACATACTTTTTCAGTCAAATCAGAAGCGAAATCAGTATATAGAGTTTGAGAGTTTTAAATTTCATTCCCCTAACTTATCATTGAGTTGTCAATTTTATTAGGAATTCACAAGTTATTGTTTAATTTTCTAATATAAATATATGGTCTAAAGAAAAGCTATTGGGTTTGTCCGAACCCACGAACCCTCACCTAGCTCCGCCTCTGCTTATGATTATCCTTGAAAGAACTTTAAATAAATAAGCAAAAATGTTACATTCTACTCAAAATATATTTATGCAAATAATGTAAAGAATATTTACTAGCAAAAAAAAAGACGCATGAAATTGAAATATACCTTCTAAATCAAGAACCTTGTGATCAACCTCCAATTATAGAACGATCCATAGCGTATATTTTTAATTTACACCTCGTAACTCTTCCTCAACCAGGCTTGGACGAAACAACAGAGCAAGTATTAATAGCATACAACAAAATATAACCTTTTCTAGTAGAATATGTTATAATAAGTCCATAAGAACACGTCACACTAGACGTCCTGCTTTTAACTTCTTCATTCAACCAGCAAAATCATGCAAGAACTGCCCACCAACCATAGTATTATTTCTTCCAAATTGTCCATTTTGTTCATCAAATCCACCAACCATAAACCTTCCACTATTCGTATTATTATCGATACCAAAACGTCGAGCTGCATTGATCGGAAATGGCTCCGATAAACCAATATTACCGGAGTTTTGATGAAGCCCTAAGGTTAACGACACACCACCACCAACTACAGTTGACAAATTTCCGTATGATAAATTTATTGAATCCGCGACTCTTCCAATATTATTGGGAATATTTGCTAATTCATTTCGAGTTCGTTTTGATGGAAGGTCTTGTAATCTTGGTGTAGATGTAGATGGAGTATTACTTTCACATGCATGTGAATTACTCATAGGGAAATGTTCGATCGGATTATTACTGTCGTTATTGTTGTTGTTTGGTCCTTCTCTTTGTGAAGATTTATTATGACCTTCTCGAGTTTCAAGCATGTGAATCTCCTCTACCATAGGTTTCCAAAGTCTTACTCTCGCGTTGATGAACCAATTAGAAACCTAAGCATATTACCGTATTATTAATCCGATAATAATTATAACTAACATGTTATAACAAGTTAAAAATATGTTGAAAATGTACAAACCTGATTTCTTGAGAGGCCAGTCTGTTTAGCTAACATTACTTTATCGGTGTCCGTGGGGTAACTGAAATAACAACAACAATAATATTAGTGAATCAAAATAAAAATAAAAATAGGAGACATAAAAATCAATATTATTGTTGAATTCCTAAAACAAGAGTTTAACTTCTCTATATTAATAAGTAATATGATTTTTATACTATCAAATCATCTAGAAGATATAATTACATATGACCTTTATATAATAAGTAAAATTAGCTAGTAAGATAGTATAAAGGTCAACAATAGTCCAAGATATAAGTCAAATCTCCTTTTGAAGAGAGTCGTTATTACTCTCTTCATTTCAACTTGTGTGTTTTAGTTTAATTAAATACAGTGTTTAAAAAAATATTGTAAAGAAAATTCTTGAATTTCGTGATCTTTTTATAATGTACTCTCTTCATCCCAAATTAGTTTGTCATGTTTCTAATTTTCCGAGATTCAAACAATGTAACACTTTGACTGATGTTTTATAATGTATTTTTTTCATCAAATTGATATGAGAAGTACTTTTCATTTAGTTATTGAAAATCCACATTTTAATTGTAAAAGATTAAGTTGATCTAATCAAATTCAACTTCGAAAAATAAACAAATTAACTCTCGATGAAGTAAAACATGACAACTAATCTGGTACAGACCGAGTACCAAAATGCTCTTTAAATCATGTAGTCCTAAACATATCAAGTTAAACGTTGGAGTTAAAAAATAACTATATGTAGATAATTATATCCGTTTCCAAACAGACTAAATAAAGAAAGTAAGACACGTAAATTGATACTTACGGGTGAAGAAAATGGTCAAACAACCAAGCCCTAAGTACAGTGACAGCACGTTCAGGAAGCCCTCTTTGTGGTCTCCAAACAGGTTGAGTTTCTTGTCTTTGGCAATAAATTCCTTTGCCAGAAACTCCAACAGCTCTTTCACCATTAATTTGACCATGCATATAATGTGAAGATTTGCTTGTTGTAAATTGGAGTTGGTCAATTATGGCATCTTTAAGGCATTTGAAGTGTTTTGACATAGTTTTTATAGCTATGTTTGCAAATGGTGCTGCATTTCCAAGTCCAGCAACTGATTCAAATGATGCCACAACCATTTGTAGTTGCTCATGATATTGTTTGTACTTATGGTATACCTGAAAATAACCATCGCTCTATGTAAATGCCGTTAAAGATTTTAGCAACTCTGCTCTGAATACAATGACATTAACTCAATTGATGCTCGAAGGAATATATGTTATTAAATGTCTCTTTTGTTGTAGTGGTCATAATTAAGTATATACGTGTTGAATGTAAGTTATCTATCAGATAACGAGTTGATTTGTCAGATTGTCGTTCAATTACTAGTTATTATTTTAGAAAGTTATACTTCTTGATTCTAATTTTCTTCAACAAAGAAAGTGATTTTCTTTTAGTATGACTTAAGCTGACATATATGCCTTCTAACTCTAAGTAAACACCGTAAGCACACAAGTCCTACATGACAATTCGCATGAGATACACTCAAATTGGAAAAAAATAATAATAGAATCTTCAATCCGTAAATTTCAAATCATGCCTCCGCCTCGATATGAAAGCAACTAAATTTATTAGATGAAATTTTAACCTTTGTACATCAACAACAATAACCACTCCAGTATAATTCCACAAAGATTTGAAAAAAAAGTGTACGTAAACTTTAACTTTACTTGAAATAGAAAAATCATTTTCGATAGAACCTCAACTCAAGAAACAAAACAGTTCAATATAAAATTACCTTCTATACAATGAAAATATAAGGTTAAATTATACTACTATACGAGTTCAAAAAATTACCAATAAACACTAAAAGCCATGGTATCAATATATTTTTTCATTGCTATACAAATGTTTTATATCATATTTAAGCGCACAAAATTTAAAATTTAGATTTTTCACTTAAATTTAATATCGAATCAAATTATATCATACCAACTAAAAACGAAAGAGAGGAGTATTTAGAATTTTCTTATCTATAATTGAGTAGGACACTTTAATTAAGGCACCAATTTTTGTGAATATATTCCCTAAATGACCTTTTCCAAAAAGATAAATTAGTGATTTATAAGAACCTGTACACCTATGTCACATAGGCATCTAGCCTAGGTAGCCTTTAATTCAATAAAACAAGCAATAAATTACACTTTAAAATATTACTCTAGTGTATCTAATGTAGGTAACAAATACTTTTTTAATACCATTTTAACTCAAAAATTTATCACAAAATATTTACTCCCAATCTTTCTTTTTTATTTATTCCAACTTTGCACACCCCTTCAAAAATTAAGATTGACATGATTGTTTTGTCAATATATTCATATTAATAAATATTTAGTCTTGATCTTAACTATGATTTAACCAAATAATGACATGATTTTTAGTATAGTATACAAGTAAAAATCCAAGACTATACTTAACTATTGTTTTTAACTATGCCCTTCAAGAATACGTGATGTTTAAGAGAAAACAATTAACATACTTTTTATTAAATAAAAATATTTTAATAATTTATATTTTATAGTTACAATTTCTTAATGAGCATGAAAAAAGTAAAGCAATAATTGGAAGTAATATAAAAATGCTAAAAAGCTTCTAAATACCCAAAAATCTGATAGTGCATGTTTGTACGGACATTTAACGATAACTCATCACTTTTCTTTTAATTTAACATATAGTATATGCTAGAAAAAGAAAAGCATTGGAGTTTTCATAGAGAACAGCTGGATAAGAATCATAAGAAAAAAGTGCAAAGCAATATCTTGGAAGAAAGTTAGGCAATTGGATAATATTTCGTTGAATTTAAAAATAATAATAATAAATATAGTTTAATTAGTAAAAAGAACATTATAAAATAAAAATTACTTTATTTGAAATATTCCTCAAAATATTTCAAATTATGATGGCTATACTATAACTTGCAAAAAAGACTTGAGTAATTGCAATATGCAAGAAAAGTCAATGGAGAAAAAAATGTGGTTCTACATTTATGCAGAAACAAGTTAACTCTACTCCCTACCAAACGTTCAATAAAATTAACTTTTTCAACAAAGAGAAAAAAATATTTATAGGTTTCACAAAAACAACTTTACTAATACTCAAAGCCTTTCTATTGAAGTTAGCAATACCCTCCTAATTCAACTAGGTTTGACAAAAGCATCACCTATCAAAAAATTCATGATGGATAATTAAAATCCCTTCGCACTATTTAATCAGAACTCTCAGGATCGAATCTTGTAAATGAGAAAAAATAAGGTCCTATTTCTCCATCAAAACTAGTTGATTTTCAAAACGAATATCAAATACCGAGCAAGAAAAACATGAATCTTGAAATACCAAAATTAAGAACCCTCATGACTATATATATACAAAAAGGAATAATTACTAAAAGGTACCTCATCAAGCATTGAAATTAACCTGGATTTCTTTTTCCCAAATTGCTCATCTCCATTACTATAAGCTTGTGGAGGATCCATCATCAAATTAGAACCATCATCATCATCAACATAAATCCCTTTACTCACATGACACAATTCATCCAACAAAATTTGTGCTTGCTTCAAAAACCTTGATCTCTTCAAAATTAAAGAGTACCCCGTGAAAGGTCCAAGCGGTACACAACTAGTAATACTCTTAGACGATAAGTCATTAGTAGTATGATGAAGAGATGACAAAGACAAAGATAAATTACCTTGACCATTTGTGTTACTATTACTACTACAACTATTATTATTATGATCAAGAAATCTAGGAATTTGAGATGTATAGAGAAAAGGATTACCATTAATTTCTTGAAAAATTGACAAATCTGAAGGCAAAACAATAGATGGATCATAAAGAGGGATTTGACAATTACTATTATTATTTTCATCAAGTAAAACTCTAAGCTTATCTCTTCTACTTTGTTGTGGTACATGATAAGGTTCAAATCCTTCAGCCATTTAATTAAAAACAAAGCAAATGAAAGATAACAAGACTCTTATCTATTTATTTTTTTATAAAATAAAGGAAGAAGATGAAATGAAAAAAAAAAGATGTGTTAATCAAGAATAGTAGTGAAGAGATGTGGGTGTGATTGGATGAAGTGAAAGGCTAGAAGTAGTGTTATTATTGGTATTAGGATTATGACAATATATATACTGATATCTATCAGTTCTGAGGTGAGGTGAGGCAGAAAGAGAGAGAAAAAGACAATCAAATCAAGCTAGGTTGAGAGAAAATACTGTTACACTCACTCATATATAGATTATAGATTAGGGGGTAGTTGTGGAATGTGCACTTCAGAGCATAGCTGCTAATAATGTAGTGGCACTGTTGGGTTGGTTGCAAATCATGTTAGCAATAAATTAAACTATATTAAAAGAAATAATATTATTATATGATTTAATTAATTGACTAATATATATAAAGATGATTCTCATAAAAAATAATCTTTAATGAATACATTATGGATAATGATATTGTGTTTTGATATTTTCACGACTCAAAAATGGACGTGCATGATATAGTTGTCACGTGTACAAGTCATCAGGAGCGGATCTAGTAACACCTAAAGGGTGTCACGGGACACGACTTTATCGGATTTTTTTGTTAAATATGTATATATAATTCAAGTATAGCAGAAAAAGTAAGCTATACATAACCTTGTGATACGTTTTCAACAATAGTATGACAGCCCAGTTGGTAAGCGCAACGTTAGTTCATGCGAGGGACCCGAGTTTGATTCCAAACAAACTTACATTTTTTATATTTATTTCTTCCTTTGTTTTTTCTTTTTTTCTTTTGCCTTTTTCTTCTTCTTTTATATAATATATATATATATATATATATATATATATATATATATTGAATTAA